>JAUELO010141918.1:0-42162 GCA_032357855.1 Amphibolips quercusostensackenii | reverse complement strand
ACAAGAACTCAAAAAGTTTGAAGGTAGTTTAATAAATAAGAAATATTTCAGGATACTGTTAAAAAATGCATTTTTAGGAAATAAAAATAATTTCAACGGATTTCTAAGGATTTTTATGATCTTACGGGAATTAAAAAACGTTTATGCTGTTCTAAAAAATTTCTTAGAATTTTAGAAGATATGATTTAATTTTACAAGAGCTATAAGATTTTAAAATATTTTTACAGATTTCAAGGAATTTTATAAGATACACGAAGATTTCAGTGGCTTCAAGTGATTTGAAAAGATCTCGAAGTATTTTAATAATTTTGTTTGCAATACAATATTTGTATAGTATATAAGAATTTGTGATAAATGTCCTAGAATTCAGGAAAACATGTGAGATTTCATGTAATTTTACGGAATTTTGTAATATTTTAATGGATTTCAAACACATGATTTACGAGAATTAAGGAATTCCGTAGGATTCTATATATTCAAAAGTCTTACCAATAATTTTGTAGAATTTAAAAGATTTTTAAAAATATTTTAAGGAAATTTTAATTGATTCTAATCATTTGATGAGACGTGAAATAAACTTAAAGATTTCAGGGTATTTTTTTGATTTGAAAAATTTTTTTAGATATTTAAAAAATTTTAGGGAAGTGCAAAGATTTTATAAAAGTTCAAATACATCAGGATGTTTTTAATAGATTTCAAAAATATAAAATGATTCTAACGGAATTCGAAGACTGCAGAATGTTTAACAACATTTTAATGAATTTACAAGAACTCAAAAAGTTTGAAGGTAGTTTAATAAATAAGAAATATTTCAGGATACTGTTAAAAAATGCATTTTTAGAAAATAAAAATAATTCAAACGGTTTTCTAAGGATTTTTATGATCTTACGGCAATTAAAAAACGTTTATGCTGTTCTAAAAAATTTCTTAAGAATTTTGAAAGATATGATTTAATTTTACAAGAGCTATAAGATTTTAAAATATTTTTGCAGATTTCAAGGAATTTTCTAAGATACACGAAGATTTCAGTGGCTTCAAGTGATATGAAAAGGTCTCGAAGTATTTTAATAATTGTGTTTGTATTACAATATTTGTATAGTTTTTTTTTGAAAATACTGAAGAACCAGTTGTTAAAGTAAATTATTATAAATAATTAATTTTTACTTCGTACCTTAAGCCCTATTTTAATAACTACAAGACCGCCTTTTTGCGTTTGAGCTTTGTCGAATGATCGCAATTTTGTGTTGTAAAAAAACATGTACATAGCCACATCATACCTATTGAACAAAAATGATTATACAAAATTTATTATATAAAGTTTTTTCAGTGCTGGCGACAATGAAAATATCAAGAAAGCATTTTTGACTTACGTAAAATAGTCCTGTGTCTCAGCACCAGGATGCACCTCCTCATTCCACTTTTTATTTGTGCGTTCACAATAAATATTATTATAATTACTATGTTTTCTAGTAATGGTTTCACTAATCACTTACTATATCTGAATTATTGAAAATTTTACTAATTGATCTATAAATCGAATATTTTTGATTGATAAAAGAGTGGGATTTTATCATTACTCGATCGGCATGTTAAAAAAACACAATTTTATTGTGCCTACTGAAGTTTTTAAGTGAAAATATTTACTACTTGTTTAGTAATTTCAATTATTAAACAATTACTGAATTTTCCTTGCCGATTGTTTTTGATACAAAATCAGAACATTGTGGAATTACTCTAAACGTCAATAAGAGAGGTAAAATAGATTAAGTATGTAAATAATCTAATGTTTCTATTTTGAAGCAAAAGCTTGTGAATACTTTGTGTAGGTGAAGGCAACATGACGTAGTCTATTTACAAGTTTCACGATACTGCTTTTTTATTGAGTCAATACAGTTAAAAGTGTTACGATATCGCGTTCTTTCACTCATATTTTCTATTCGTTACTTTTTGGTAATCTAATTAGTAAAATATCAGTGATATATTTAGAGAATTTGCATTAATTTATATGTACAGAGTATTAAAAACTTGTACAATACTTACTGCTTTTTGAGCCCAATGAAATGTGATTTTTTCAAGTACGTAATTACCATGCAGGGGTCCACCGATACACATTGGCGATTTTCAGGTCATTTAGCGTTTATTTGCACTGTATTACAGAAAAAGTAAAATAAAGTGTACAATTAAATAAAGCTAAATTTAATTCATTGAATAAAATAATTAATGTGTCATACCAGTGTGACCAGTATTCTTCATGGTCATTTTCTTTGGTAGTTGCTGGAAGCCTGAAAATTTCAGCGGTTGATTAATACATGGAAAATCGTTTTTGATATCTTCCTCAATAATTATAGGAGATTGAAGTTTCCCGTTACATTGTGGATATCATTTGCCCCAGTGTTAAGCATCTTTATAACTGTATGCGTCTGCAAGGAACAAATAAGATTGTTAAAGCTTTATGACAAAAAGCTATTTTCTAAATTATGAATTTTATTATGAAGATAATTCCAAAAAATGATTAATTTTTTATTATTAAAAATAATATTATCATTTCTTTAATTTGTATTTATTCATATTGATTTTTATAGAACATTACCTCACAAGTTACAAATGACATCAACATTTTTCGTTTTTAGTAAAACAAATGACGAAATGTGTTTAAAAATCGTTTAAGAATATAACTTGATCCATAAATGAGACTTAAAAGAACAGTCGATGTTAAGTAAAGCTGGTTTATTTCAAAGCTGTGCATAATCTGAAATCAGATGAAGAAAACAATGTTACAGCTGTTTTACAAGATTTAAACTTAATCTCTTACTAATTTTTTGATTCATTTCAAGATACAGTGAATTAATGAATAAATTGTAAAGTTTTTAAATGGGTTGCTAGTATGTTGAAAAATGTAATCGCTTTTGAAAAAATCTGTCCGCTCAGCGGGCACATCCTCATCGCGCGCTTCGCGCGTGGCTCGTAAGTTTGAGCGCGCCTGAGAGGCGCGTGAGTTTTATCTCGCGCTTTACGCTTGATAACATATATACCTTGCGCTTTGCTCCTCAGTAATTTATCTCCTGCTACGCATTCAAATAATTGGTGCCTTGCGCTTCGCGCTCGGCTCTTTTCGGTATTCGCACTTCGTGCTCCACTTAGATAGAAAGAATCTATTTACTTACAAGTATTATGTAATTATCAAAAGCTCTACGATTAAAGTAATGTTTCAATTTGTGTTTGTTTAAGATTGAAAAAAAAGTTTATTTGCTTAAGGCTCCATCAGCCTTAAGGAACACATTCTCATTACAATACCCGCGCTTCTAGCTTAATTTTTCATATGTATTTATATAATTCTTTGATCATTCATATGATAACAATAATTTTTTATTGTATATTTTTCAGCACCGCAAAATTTCTGCACGATTACGATAACCATTAATATCATTATTACATTATCGAAATGCTTTGATTTTTTCACACTTTTTTTTAACTTCGAAGAAAAAATTTTAATTCCTCAAGCTTTGGTTTAATTCACTGCAAATGCTGCTAAATGTCGAAAATTCCATTTTATGTTATACAGTGTTTGTTTCAATCATAAAAAACTATATATAAGATAAAAGAAGAACGCAAAGTCATTTGAGAATTAATTGTTTACTTTTTATTTCATTTTTCACAATTGAAAGAAAAGTATGCCTCCTATCAAAAAATGATCAATAACAAATTTGTAATTTTTTCTATGAGTGAACTACTTTTGTTTTTTATTCTTTTTGTAACTTGTCTCATTTGCCTGAAAATTTGAATTTTTTATTTTTAAGGTTGTTATTTTCAGAAATAAAGCAAAAACAACGCGTCCTATCAAAAAGTGATTAATAAGAAATTTGTAGATCTTTCTTTGTTGCACAATTCTTGTTTTATCATTTTTTGGTACTGTGCATAATCTTATCG
This sequence comes from Amphibolips quercusostensackenii, assembly GCA_032357855.1. NCBI lineage: Eukaryota > Metazoa > Arthropoda > Insecta > Hymenoptera > Cynipidae > Amphibolips > Amphibolips quercusostensackenii. Next base: position 38,235 of record JAUELO010141918.1, on the reverse strand, counting down.
CAAAATAGAATTTTTAATTTTTAATTATTTTTTGTACGATGAAGATTTTTAATTTTCGATTTTACATAAAAATTCAGAAATTTGTTATGAAAGACTTGTAGGGCTTTTAAAAAGCAACGTTTTTCTCTTTTCGACTTTTTTTCATATCGTGCGTTTTTTGGCTTAAAATTTACATTTTGTTTTGTTTCTTTAAATATTTTAAATGCTATAACTCTGCTAATTTTCTTTTTATCAAAAAAAGTTATATGAATAAATTGTCCATCCTTATGAGCACTAATTATACTCGTGCATAGAATTTTGAAATTGAAAAAAAAGTGGTCCCAAAATTTTGAAAGTGTGCTTACTTTTAAAATTTTCATTCATAATAGCTGGCTAAAGAACTCGTCCTTTCTTTTCATGCCTTACAAAGGTGTGCTTAAGCTTAATCCAATTTAATCAGTCTTTCGAAAGTTATCGTGCCTACAGGATACAGACCTACATACAGTCATACATCAGACATACAGACATACAGACAGACATACATAAGACATACAGACATACAGTCAGACATACATCAGACATACAGACATACATGCATCAGGCATACAGACATACAGGCTGAGAGACAATATACTGCCATTACTGATAACAAAAAATTAACAATAACGACAATAAGATTTCTGAGAGTTTCATTTTTAAGGATTAACTTAAAGATTATAAGAGCTCAAAATATTTAGAAAAAGAGTCAAGAAGATTTAAAGATTTTTTTTCACTTGACAGGATTTGAAAAAGTCTAGAAATAATTTAAGTCTTAAGAAGATTCCAAAACATTTTAGACGAGATTAAGATTGCTAGAAATTTTGAAAAAGAATGTAGAAAATTAAAAAAAAATAATTTCTGAAGAATTTGATTTCATAAAATTAAATAAAAATATTAAATTAATAATTAATTTGGAATATTTGTAAATTAAAAAGTTTTTAAATATTCATCTTCAACAAGAAACAAACAAAACAATACATTTTTGAAAAGATAAATGAAATAGGATCAATCTCGGCGTGAAATTCAAACAACCTAGCTTTACTAGGTCGCGAGTGACAAAATTGAGATATGGAATCATGCCGTATTTTAAGATATATCAGATGCACATTATTGTTAAAATAATTTTTTAATTGCTTGGAGTTGAGAATTTAAAATTGAAAAATTATTCTGTGTTGAAAATTTCGTAATTCTGGATATCTTTTAGAACAACATGACAAATATGATTTAAATAAATTGTGTTCAAATTTACTGACAACGTGTAACTTGGCGGATTTTGTTGCATCCTACAACTGTTTATAGTGATATTTTTATTTTTTTTTTTAAATAAGAAATTTTATTTATCAAAGTACACGCTTAAACATTTACGTCATTTTTCCATTTCACTTTCATCGACATTTTTGCTCTCATCAGCCTATACAAACTACACTAAAGGCCCAGTACAGTAGTCTATTCGTATGATACGTCGAATTATGAGATACCACTGTAAAACTCGAATAAAGTACTGAAATTGCAATATGTTGGAATTGCTCCTCACTAAAAAGTCTTAAGTATTATTTTTACGCATAGCAACACAACATATTGCATATTTTTTCTGTTAATGGATTTTTTACTTTAAAATACATGCATTTCAGTGTTTTGCATACCAAAGTGAAATAATCCATCGGCCAATTGAAATCAAATAATTAATTATTTTTTTAAATGGATTTGAGAGACTACTTAATATTTTTTTTAATTCTGTTAAAAATTTGTGTGAATTATTAAAATAAAAATAAAACATCGCATGTCTTCTAAAGTAAAACAATTTACTAGTTGCGTCAACTAAAATAAAATAAGCTGTTTGTGGCAAAACTAGGCTTGAGAGACCAAAAATATTTTTTTGAACTCTGCGGAAATTCAGCGGACGTTTTCAGTATAAGCTTTTGCGGTAAGTTATCGCTAAATACATTTTTTGTGCATAAAATGTACCAAATATTGAAAGAATAACTAAAAAATGTAGCGAGATTGTAATTCAACATACTTATGCTAAAAGTTTGGTACCCATTGGTTCTACAGTATTTCAAGTAAGAGTGGCTAATTAGTAAAAAGAAATTAAAAAAGGTTGAAAAAATGTTTGAAGTTTAAACATAAATTTTCTCCGAGTGTATAATTAGAGGGTACAGAGCGTTATGATAAAAGGTATCACCTGATTGATTTGGAATATTAAATAATTGTACTGCAAAGAGAAATTCACTTCAAGTTATAAATATTATTGTTTTTACCTTTTAGAAACACCGTTAAGGTGAAGAAAATAGTAGCAATCAGAGTCTTTATTTTTGTCATGCAAAGAAAACCAGCTTGTGTAGAGTGTTGATACCGGTGCAACTTATGATTATTCATGAAAATGTGTCATCCAATATATACTAGTCGCTATCTCATTCGGCGTTATAATTTGTTCCCCTTCACTTTTCTATTTTGTAAAGTCATGAGAAAATTATGTGTATTTGAATCGTCATTTCCACTAAAATATTATTATTTACAATTCGCGGCTCGAAAGTGGAACAGTTTGAGTAATTTTATCAATTCATCTAATTCTGAATACATTGAAGAAACTAGCAAAAGCATATGTAAATACAACTGACAAAGTCCGATTTCGGATTTCACATTATCGATTTTTCATCGTTTTGAATAAAAATTATTATCACACACAATGTTTTTCAGATGGAAAAGTTATATGTGAGTTATCTATTGTGGATAAAATTATGTATAATTTAAATTTGTCTCATACAAAAAATGAATAATATGATGTTTCCCACTATGTATAATTTTCCGCCTAGCGGGAAATTATAGGGGCTGTGCATAAAATACGTTATCAATGAAGAAGCGCCAAAAAATATAATTCATAATAGAAGAATGAGGTTGGGTTTAAAATATTTTGAGATCTAAATCAAAAGTATTTAAATTTATGAAAAAAGACGAAATTTAAAAAAAAGTTAAATCCTTAAGCAAAAAATACTCTTATTTCAACAAATCATTTGCAATTTCAATTAAAAAAAGTTAATTTTTACCAAAACAGAAAAATGTTCTTAACGAAAAGACGAATTAAAATTTTGCATCTTTCTTCAGTCTCTTCATAATTTTACAAATTTGTAAATACATTTTTAATTGACTTGAATTGTTTTGAAAATTATTTAACAATTTTTTAAATATTTTTTTAAGAGTTCAAAAAATCTTCTGAAAAGTCCTTCTTATCTCCAAATATTATATAAAAAATAATTTTACGAAATAAATAATCACTTTAAATCTTAAAAAGTCTAAAGAAAAATTTTTTATTATCTTGAAAACTTTCAAAATCTTTATAAAATTTTTATAATTTTGTTTCGTTATTTAAAAAAATCTACATTTTGCTCTAAGTTTCTTGACATTTTTTAGTATTTTTGAAATTTTTTACAAACTTTTAAATATCTTTTTAATCAATTCCAATTTATCCTAAAATGTTAAAAAAAAATTATGCAAGATTAGAGAAATTGCCTTGAAATTTTTAGATCATATTAAATAATCTTTAAAAATAAATGTTTCTAATAAAAACTCATTAAGACTTTTCCGAGACAAATTTGAGACAGTTTAAAAGATATTTAGGACTTTTCGATGATTGGAAAGAATTTTAAAATATTTTATAAATTTTCGGAATTCTATCTTCTAAAGTTTAGAAATATTTTGATTCTCTTCAAATCTTTTTAAATTCCTAAATTTTCTGAGTCTGTTTTGTCAATTAAGAAAATCTTGAAAATTTTTAAAAATTTTTAAAGAAATTTCCTTTGAATTTATTTGCCGTAACAAGGAATCACTCTAAATATTCCCAGGAATCCCAGGACCTTTTTTTTATTATCCTTAAACCTAGAAAAATCTTTAAAAACATAGCAATTTTATTTCTAAATCTTTAAAATCATACATTTTCTATTAAGTTTTTTCAAATCAGCTTAAATTTTTATATATTTTTAAAATTGAAAAATTTCTAAATAAATCAAAAATTATTCAAATTTTTCCTAAAATTAGAGAAAATTTCTGCAAAATATACAGCAAAATGCTTTAAAATCTTGCAGACTCTTTTTTGATAACTTTGGACATCTTTCGGAATGTTTTAAATTCCGTTTAAGTACGCTGTTAGAACTAGTTTTGTGAAATAAAAAATCGTAGCAACTTTTCCCAGAAATGTTCAGAGAAAATTTTTATTTTTCCGAAACCTTCAAAATTCTTGACAAAATTTCAAATTTTTCAAATTTTTTTTTTAATTTTTTCGAAATTAGGAAATCTTGCAAAATCGAAAAATCTTGCTTTTAAATCTTCTACATTCTTTTCCGAAATTCAAAGAAATTGTTCCAAATGTTTTAAAATTTTCTAAATATTCTCGTAAGATAAACTTTGTAAGAAAAAAAAAATCATTAAGTTTCTCCAGAAATTTAAATAAATGAATCAACACTGTCGACACCTTTTAAAATCCTTTAAAACATTTTTAATTTTATACTCGATATCTTAAAAAATCTAAGTTTTTTTCACATTGGTCAAAATCTTTTAAAGTTAAAAACTGTTTTTGTACTTTATCAGAACTTTTAAATTTATTTTAAACGTATCCGAATTATTTTTAATTATGTAAGCTTGCAAAATTAACAAGTTTTAGTTTAAAATCTTCTACATTCTTTTTTGAGAATTCAGGAAATCATTAACAACATTCAAAAACATTTTTAATTATTTTTGGATTTTTTCAAAACTTCTGAATCTTTGAAAGAAATTTTGAAATAATTTAAAGGTTTCATAAAATATCAGGATTTACCTTTCTTGATCAAAAATTCATGCATTTTATTCAGGATTCATTTACTTTGGTAAAAATTCCTTCTCTATTTGTTCAACTCAACTGGTTAAAAATCTGTTTTTTTAATAAAGTATAATAGCTTTTGAATTTTTGATTAAGTAGAAGAGTGATATAATTTTAAATTTAAAAATGTACGTTTTTAGAACTTTCGACAAATAAAGTGTTGTCAATAAATACGAACATAGTTTGTGAAATCAAAGTTTGCTGAGATGTTTTAAAAGATAGCTGAATTTTTCAATTTTTTGAACATGAAAAATTAGCGAAACTTTGAGAATGTATTAAAAGGATTGAAAATTATCAAAATAAAAAATGTAAATAAGTGATATATATTTAAATTATTTATTCTGATTGAAAATTATTCTTTTTTGGGTAAGGCTTTAAAAAGTTTGTTATAAATTGGTCTTATTTGAATAAGCCTAACTGTTTTTCATTTGAAACAGAAATCTTTTTTAGATAAAATATGAGTTGTGTATTAAATTTTTTGTTTAAAATCAATTTTTTTTTAATTCAACTATCCTACTAAAAATTAATTTTATATTAAAATTTTTATATCATACATCCGAAATTTGAAAAAATCTTTTTAAATTTTCTTAAGAGTCGTAGGAAAATTTTATTTGGTATTTATATAATCTTAAATAACAATATAGTTAAAAAATTAAATAACTATTCAAAATTTTTATTTTGTATAAAAAATTGTTCCTGTCCCTAAATCTGGAAACTTTACTGGATGCTAATATCTACAAAATTAGTTCAAGAATCTTTAAAAAAGAGAAGACCGGTATAGGTCAAGAATTTGACTTTAATTAAAGAATACTCAACGAAAAATTTGAAAGTTGATGTTACGATCAAAAAATATTTCTATTTCAAATTGGTTGTGATTATTTTAACTTGGTTTGAAAGAATTTGTATGAGTTCCTAGAGTAGAAAATAAAGTGCTGGTATTACAAAAAGTCCTAGCCATTCTGGGAAAATATATCTGCGCCTCGACATGCGCAGTCGAACATCAGTCGCTAATGCGAAATAAAGATCGCTGCAACCTGCAACATTAAGCTTGTCTTTTAACGCAAAAACCGCTAGTGAAAAAAAATCATTGACTTAATGAAGTTTTCTTTGAATTAAAATAAAAAATATTCATCAGCAAATCTCATAAAAAATTACTTACAATATAAGCCGATAAAAGTCCAAAAACGTTTACTATTTCGTGAATTTTCAAAAGTAAAAAAAAGACAAAAATAAATGTAATATTTTCTTTTATAACTAACAACATGAATTTTTTGGAATCCAATTTAATTAAATATACAACTAATTAACAACAAAAGAGTCACATTTTCAAACAGAAAGGCAAATCTAATAGAAAGTTAATTTTAAACAAACTAGTTAAACGTATAATCAAATGATTAAACTTTCAACAAAAAAATGAATTTTTTACCAACAAGATTAATGTTTTGCCAAAAAGACGAATTTTCAAGAAAATGCATTAATTTTCAACGAAATTGTTGAATTTAGAAGCAAATAAGGCTAATCATTTACAGAACAGTTGAATTTTTAACCTAAATATATGATTTTTCAACAAAAGAGTTAATTTTCAACCAAAAATATCAATCTTGTATAAAAAATAAAAAATTTTCAACTCAAGAATACGATTTTTCAACAAAGAAGGTTATTTTGCGCCAAATAGATTAATATTTTTGAAAATATTCCACCTTTCAAATTAGAAATTTTATGGATAAGAAAGAGAAGAAAATAAATGCAATATTTTTTTTCATAACTAACACAATGGATTTTTGGGCTGCAATTACAATTCATTTTTAACTGTATATTTCAAGATATTTTCAAGAAAAATCAGGGTGGCGATTCGGTGGACCCAGATCCCCGGTAATTTCCCGGTTTTCGCCGGTCAAGTTTTTCCATTTTTCTGATCAAATGAAAGTAAAACATTCATATTTGCCACGAAACTCAAAAATATATTTAAATTTATTACGTTTATTATAAACATACTTAAGACAAAAAAGCGAAAAATTTCAAAGAAACTAAATTTTGAAACTAATACTTGAATTTTTCACTAACAAATATACATTCTCAACAAAAATGGAGAACTCAAATTTTAAGTCAGAAAAATAAATAAGAGTAGATCAATTCTAGGTTAAAAAATTAAATTTTTATTGAAATGATGAATATTTGACTGAAATACTTTAATTTTTAATTACAAAGATGAATTTTCAAACAACAAGAATAATTTTCTACCAAAAAATACAATAATAAAAAATTTCTTTTAACGACATAATTGAATTTGTAATAAAAGGAGACAAATTTTTAACCAAACAGTTGAATTATGAACTAAAAAATTATCTTTCAACAAAAAATGAATTTAGTTACATTTCAGTTATAAAATTAATTTTTAACCAAACTCATGAATTTTCAATCTTAATAATAAATCTTCAACTGGAATAGCTAAATTTCACACCAAAAACATAAGTTTTCTACAAAATCAATGAATCTTTTTCTAAAATAGTTGAATTTTCATAGTAAGCAAAACTGATTTTTACTGAAAGAAAAGATAAATTGTCAACCAAGACCTAAGTTGTTAAAGTTAAAGCTAAGAGAATTGATGTTTAACCAAACAGATAAATTTTTAACCAAGAATATGAAATATTCAACTAAGGAGATGAATATTTAAATGAAATAATTGAACTTTAGACCAAAAAGATCAATTTTCAACCAAGAAGACTAATTTCTACCAAAAAGACAAATTTTCAACTAGAAAATAATTTTAAATAATTAAAAATTAAAAGTTAAAATGATTTTTAACACAAGAGCTTAAGAATTATTTTTAGACAAAAAGATTAACTTTCAAAGAAAAAGATAATTTTCTATAAAGAAATCAACTTTTTAACAAAATACGTGTATTTTTAACAATATAGTTAAATTATCCTTTGAAAAAAGGCCAATTTTTATTCAAATTGTTAGATTTTGAACTAAGAAAGATCGATTTCTACTAAAAATGGAACAGTTAAATTTCAGTTGAAATTAATTTTCGATTAAACTAATAAGTTTTCAAATAAATAGTTAAATTTTTAAGTAAAAATCGTTTATTTCTAGCGAAATAGTAAAAATTTATTTTTAAAAAAATTTTTGATTCAAGATCGAATAGAAATCTATTTTTCTATGAAAAAATATTTTATGTTACATTTTCAACCAGAGATAAATTTTTAATTAAAATGATGAATGTCCAATAAAAAGTTTATTTTTAACGTATGAGTTTAACTTTTAACTGAGCATTTGAATTTTCAAATACGTAAATAAATCCGTAAGCTGATAGGCACTTTTAAACACCCTACGACTATCGATAAGGTAGAAATCACTTTTCTGAACAACCTAAAATTATTTAAATAATAAAAACTTAAATTTTTCTGCGATCAGAAGTAAATTCCTGGGTTTTAATTAAATTCCCGGTCCATGAAATTCTTGGTTATTTCCCAGTCAAGTTGCCACTCTGAAAATATTTATCTTACCTATATTATTAATCTTAACATTAGAAATAATTAAATAAGATAGTTATAATATAGCTTTTAGATAAAACATGTCAAAAAAATAGTCGACGTTGAAATACCACCAATTGAGGCACCACCAATTGAGGCACCACCAATTTTTGTCTCGGCACTGGTCGTTTCTCACAAGCGGTGAGAAAATTGCTGGTCAGTATATAAGAACCGAGGATTGCGTTGTATGTAGTAGTGTTATGTTAAGCTATAGAATTATGTTCGTGTGCGTTAAATATGAGTGGAGAATACTTTTCTCGTGTGTTAACTGTGACCTTGTGATGTGAACAAAAGACTACAAATCTGGTGTTCTGCTTGGCAGAATGAATTTTTATTTGCTTTAAAACCCTTCATATTTTCCTAAACTGTCTTTGAAATTATATTTTCTGATTCTTCAATTTTTCTAAGACTTTCTTAGACATTTTAGAGTCTCCAAATTGTTTTTACTTTATTAAAACTTTCTAGACAGTCTAGCAATTAATGTTTCTTTCTTGTTCTTGGTGCTGAAATATCTAGTAAATATTCAAAGAACAAGGCTATCAATTTTTATAACATTTGGTATCGTTGAACAATTTCACGCTGAGTTTTACACTTTTTATAGGAAGCATTTTTTTTCTTATGTTGGTCAACTTCCACTACTCTTTTCCTCCTTTTTTTCACTGATAATTATCTCCTAAAATCCTAAAATTTATGTTAATAATTATTCAAAGAATAATTTTCACTCAATACCTGTTAATTTTACCCCACCCTTATAGCCCTTTTATAGTGCGCGGATTAATAAAACAATAATAATACCTCTGAACTACAATTTTTTCATCTTTTGTATAAAAAGGACTACGTGATAAAAAATAATATAAAAAAACCGCTTTGCTCGCAAGTTTGAGCGCGACAAATTTGTAGCTCTGCATTGGGGTTATAACTTTTGTCTGCTTATTTTTTTTCGTTGTTTGTGTCGTTTGTCCAAATTTTTTTTCAATGATGTTTATAATGATTAAAACAAGAACTGCGCATTCTATCTCAAAGTACTTTATACAAAATTTGCAGATATTTTCTTTTTGCACGATTTTGGTCAATTTATTTTTTTTCATATCATGCAGGGTCTGACCGCAAAATGGAATCTTTGATTTTTTATTATTTTTTGTGCAAGCTTAATTTAAAATTTCGATTTTGAAAAGCAAATCAAAAAGTTGATGTGATAATCTTGTAGGGTTTTCAAAAGCAAATTTTTCTACTCTTAACTTTTTTTCATATCGTTTGTTATTAGGATACAAATTTTCATTTTGTTTTTTTTTAATTTTGTGAAAATGCTATAATCCTGATAATGTTCTCTTTATTTAAAAAAGTCGTGACAATAAATTGTTTTAATTTCCAATTACTACTAACAGTTGCTTACAGAATTTTCATATCTTATGAATAATGTTCCAAAGATTTTGAAAATGCTCTCACTTTTTGAATATTCAGTCAAAATAACTGGCTGCTGAACTTGACACTTTATTTTGGGTAATGAAAAAGTGTGCCAAAGTTCAATCAGATTAGATTATTTTTTGGAAAGTTATTGTGCCTACAGACTACATGCAGACTACAGACACCTTCGTGAAAATCGTTTTTTTCTGACTCATGGGGTCATAAAACTTAAAGATTTGATGAAAACCGACTTATTTGAATTTTGAATAAAATCAATACCTAATCATCAGGATAAGATTGTAAAAAATTTTATTCAACAATTGTTATTAAGTACTTACATTTTCATTTCATTTATAAAATTAATTAACCTCTATTAATAACCTCGAACTATTGGACGAGTTTCGTATTTTACAAGTTTTACGATGAAGAAAAGAAAAAACGGATATTACACTCACCCTGATTCTGATTTTTAACTACCCTAATATAATTTATCATCACTAATTATGAAAAATTTTGAAAAAGAACAGATATTCAACAAATATTTTAACAAAAATGTTTAATATTTTGCTAATTTTGAGGCAATGACGCTATAATGAACAATGAAATTAAATTTAAAATACAAATATCAATGAAAATCATAATACCGGCATCTCAAAAGCATTTCATTTGCTGTTTATCAATAACGGCAGTAGTAATGTACGTGTATAGTCAGACATTCAAAGGAAGTCTGGAAAAGGATTTCTCTCATTTCAGTAGTAATACATAGTAATAGTCGGAAAACGATATCAATTGCAGTAGATGATAGACAATAATTTTTAACTAAGATGATGAATCTTCGACAAAAATAATTAATTTTAACAGCAGAATCAATGTGTAACAACAAATAAATTTTTAACAAAAGAGTTCTACATTCCATCAAGCGGTTGAGTTACAAACCAAAAAGATGAATCTCAACCTAAGAAAATTAATTTTATACAAAAAAATGCAAATTTTGAACAAAATATCTGCATATATTTTTAAACAAGCAGTTGAATTTGTAACCAACAAAGGCAAATTTTCAACCAAATAATTAAATTTTTAAGAGAGCAGTAAATTTTTTTCCAAGATAGATGAATTCCGTATGAAAAATATGATAGTAGAGTTTTTAAATAGAAATAGTAAACTCTTATTGAATAAAAAAATTAAAAAAGGAAGGAAAGGGGAAAAGAGGAAAGTCAACAAAACAGAGGAAAAGATGAATTCTTCAAAAAAGAGGGATAGGAAAAGGTGTGTAAAGCCTAAAATTTTAAAGTGATTTTCGAACATATCAAGCTATTACTGTACTGTACCGCTGCAGGGACATATTTCGCCAAATTCGCAAACATTGTTAAAATTTATCGTCAGGAAACATACTGAATATTATCTAAGTTCGTAAAGTTACTTTCACAAACACCACCCCCACCCCAGTCACCAATCGTAGTTTTTTGCGTTACACCCTCCCCCTCAAATTGGTAACTCAGTTATTCATACAGGATCAATATACTTTATACCTGAATGTGCTATGACGGGGATATATATTTGAAATAACTCAAAAAAATAATTTATTGATGCAGCCAAAGAATTTATTTTATTTTATCACTTACATTTTATTATTTTAAATATGTAAATTTTTATTAAAACCTCATTACCATACTATCTACCCCGTACCCTCTGCAGACGGATATTTATTAGAGGCGCTCGCCTTTGCTTGCAGTTATGGCCAAGGGAGAGGAAAACTGCAAAAAACTGGTCCCGAGCGCTACCAAGTCAGGGATTCTAAGCAAGGCGTATAACATAAAGACCCTTTGCAAAATATAAATGGCATCTTTCAATCTTCAAAAAATAAAAACCAAGTTAAATTATATTTTAAATGAAACTAAAGAAAAAATCAGGTTTTTGGGTAATTGTTTGTTGAATACAGGGCTCAATGGGAAATTTGTTATCTCCTACTTATCGGCAAATAAAAAGCTGTGATAATGTATGGCGACAGCTGAGATCTTTAGATTATGTAACAAATCAAAATGTATGATAATTTAAAAAATAATAATTTTTTCGAAGTAATTTTGTTAGATCACAGAATACAACGGCCACGGCTAGACTCTATTAAAGTTAACCTAAAATTCTTGCACATCCAATTTTTCTTTTACACGTGTTTTGTAGATGGGCCCTGGGTATTTTAAGACAAAAAAGAACAAAAGCTTAGTACGCATTTTTAAGAGAGAATATTTTTTCATTTTTAGCAAATAAAATTCTCATTTTGCTAAAAAATGACGCGAAATATAAATAGCAACTCACAGTTTAAAATTGTTCCCTTTCCACTTTATATAAAATTATACCCTTACCAGATGCTTATCTTGTAGAATTAAAAAATTTTTTCGGTTAGGAATATGTTCAAAATTATTATATTAAAAAATTTATAATAAAAAAGTTTTTTCTATTTATGCGTCAACTTCTAACTATGTTGAGGATGAAATTTTTTCTTTTTAAAATAAATATCTCAAATATTGCGAATAAGTATTACTTCCTTACTCTTCAAAAAAGTGGATTAACATTGAAGGTCAGTTAGATTGCCTCAAATCAAGGATTATCTTCCGTTATTGCATAAATTTTAAATTATGTGAAAGAAAAAAAGTTTTACTATAAAAACACGTTTTTTTAAATATGATGCATTACCATAGTTTCCTCACACTTCAATAAAATGCATCAGTATTATGAGTCTATCAATTCGTCTTGAATCAAGTAATTTTTTTCATTCTCACATCAATTTTGAATTATTTTAATGAAAAAAGTTTTGCTATAAAAAACGGATTTTCGAAATATCATAACGTGCTTGAAAAATGCAATAGATATTTTTCGAAATCCTTTGATCAGCTTCAAGATATTACGGGTGAAAATAATTCGTCCAAATTTAATCAATTTATCTGCAATCGTTTTCAAGTTATCGTGTTCACAAGAAAGTTTAAAATTCATACCTCCACACATACACACATTCGCACATCCCCACACACACACACGCACGCGCGCGCGTACACACATTTGCACACACACACACACACTCGCATACTCACTCACACACACACACACACACACACACACACTTTAACAGTTGCCTAGAACAGTGTATAAGACATTATTAAATTAAGGAATATTTAATTAAATAATTTTTTTTTTTTTTGAAAATGTTACCATTACTAAGCTTCTTCTATGAGGGAGCAAAAATAAATAAAAATCGACTTAAATAGCATTTCGTTCGAACTAATTGAACATTTTATTCTTCAGAACGTTTGTGTTCAATTCATTGACTATGTGAAAACATGTTCCATGAGATTATTAATGCTTCTAAGCTTGATAGTAAAGGAAAATTAACGTTTATCTCTAATATTGAAGAAATATAATTTTCAACGATACAAAATCTCATTTTTTAAAATGAAGCAAAATAGGAATAGAAATTTTTTTGTTTAAAAATGTTTCCCTTCCTGAAATCTATGAAAATGTACTTTTACTAGATGTATATCTTGTTCATCTTAACAAAAGAAAAAAAGGATCCAAAATCTAATAAATCTAAATCGTATAGACTTAGTATTAAGATTAAAAATAATTTTTACAATAATAATTAGTGTGTATGATAAATAAATTATTGAGAATAATGTTAAATAATAAAATATAAAATAAATTTAGTTGATATTTATTTCATTATTATTCAAATTTAAAAAATTGTAAAAATACATAAGATATACATCTGTTAAGAGTAAATTTTCATAGATTTCAGAAAGGAAAACAATTTTGAACTAGGAACCACTTTTCATATTTTTCTTCTGTTTTGACAATAATGAGATTTGTTTATCTTTAAAAATTAGATTTAATGCTATTCTAGTTGATTTTTATTAATTTTTTCTATTTTTTCCAAAAAATTTGTTGAATTATACAAGATAAATATCTGGTAAGGGTACAATTTTATGGATTTTGGAAAGAAAAAAAATTATAAACTATGAGCTGCTATTTATATTCTGCATCATTTTTATTAAAAATAAGATTATAAATTGTCTAAAATAAAAAAATATTTTTAATGGAAAATGCGTAAAGCGAGTTCTTCTTTCTTGGCTTAAAGTAAATAGGGGCATCCTCGCACATACCAAAGAGAAACTGGATGTGTACGTAATTTTGGGTTGAACTTAATCCAGGCTAGCTATTAAGCGTTTATAAAACGATTCCGAATTAAATATTCTGTTCGAAATTATAGGTGCTGAAAAATTACAAGTCTCAACTCGCATTTTTGATATTTTTGCTATTTTGTTTTAAAAATAAACTACGTGAATGGAGAAATAAATCAAAATATTTTTAGAAGTCGCTCCTCGCGAATTTGTCTTTTAACACAGAAAAATCATTTTCCTCGGAAACGTGAGATCAGAACGCAAAATTAATGACTATTTCTTAAAAACCAAAAAATAATTTAAATATGTATTAAAATTATCTTCGTAACTGGAATTGATAATTAATGCTGATCTATAACAATTTTCTTTGCTTATCTTCTAAACTATAAATAATTAAATTTAAATTATTGTTAGAATACTCTTCTTAATAAACCTTATATTTTCAGTTAAGTATAATCTTGCGTTGCGATTAGTCGTATTCAATAAAAGTTGATTTTTCTATGAAATCAGACAAGTTCGCGAAGAGCGAACTCTGAATATTATCCGGCTTCTTTCTTCTTCTACATAGTTCCGTCTTTGATCACCTATTGATTAATTATGGTTAATTGATCATGCAGATTTTTGAATTTTTAATTGTTCAATTTTATTATATCGGATATTGTTTAGTTTTGTAGGCTTTTAATTTAAAAATGCACAATGTAAAGCTGAAGTATAAAAGATGTTGAAGGATTTGAATCAAAATGGTTTAATTTTTAATGGATTTAATTTAAAAAAAAAGTGTTTCTTATTTGAAAATTTTCTAATTTTTTGGCATTCAATTTTAACTTATTCACATTTGAAAGCTACTTGTTTGCAAATTGTATAATGTAAAATTTTATTTTAGAACAGTGTTTTATTTTGAATTTATTAGTACAAAATGTATTTAAATTAGATTAAGCTCATCTGTATTTGATTGTAAATTATTATTCAGGCCTCAGAATTAACTTATTTTATATATTTTATCTTTAAGTTTGTATGTTTCAAAATAAGAACACTTCCATGTCATATGTGCTGTTGTCTTCAACTGAATTTTGTAGTTTTCCTAGGAAATTATTTTTAGCCTTAATAAAATAAGGTGAAATAGAATAAGTGTGTGAATAATTTTGTTTTTTCAATATAAGTGACGTAGTCTGTTGACAATTTTCACGTTATAATTAACAAGCTGGGTTATTTATAGACTAATGAGTGCTATTGTTTTAGTAAAGTTGAACATTAGAAATTAGTTGAACTTTTCTCATTAAGATTCAAAGAGATAACCAAAAATTATTTTCGTGGAGTTCTAGAGGTCATCCGGACGAGCCCCCACGAGTCGTCCATCCGGACAAGCCCTCACTCTGTCTCGGTTTCGATTTCTTTGGAATCGAACAAAAAAGCCTAGGACATAGCCGCCGAATGCGTCCTCGGGTTGCCGATAGACGTTCTCTGTACCTAAGGCTTCTACTGAATATGATTTTAATAATTTATAAGCAGTCTCAAATAGTTGTCTAGAGATGGTTTAAAAAGAATAACCCCCCAATCAGAGGCATAACAGCTATACTGAAAGTATCACTAAGTATACTAAGTAGCACCTGGGTAAAGTGACTTAAACGGTGACATTAGGATACCAGGCAACCTCTCAGAGTATACAGCGTTATACTTGCATGCAAGGCTCTGAAAGGACGAACGAACCCCTTTCCCTTGTTTTTTGTAGAAAGAGCAATGACACCACCTAGTGACCAAGAAGTTGTAGATACGGTTCGAAACGATCGGGCGCGCAGAGCACCCGACAATGTATTGGCAAACAGTGGCGATCATCTTAGAGTTTGGGGTGCTGAAAATAATTAAGGTGGAAACATGATGACGAGACGGCCAAATGCCCACATTAAGTAAACGAATCAACTCATGGATGACTTGCTACATTGCTACGATTTCAGCATTATTTTTGCTTACGGAGTCTTTATTGCACGTATGTACACTCTCTGGTGCCCGAAACACCCAGAGCTTCAGCACCTTTTGCGCTAAACATTGCAAAGTTAAGCCGACCGCACAGGGCCACCGAAGAATATACTTTTTAGAGAGAGGTATACAAGATCCTAACAAAACTGAAGTTGAAAAAATACGAATAAAATCATCCGCTTTAAGAAGTAGTGCGACAACGTAATAACATCTGAGGAAGAATGCTCATTAATCACTTCCCAAGAGGTGAAGAAAGAATTTAGGGGCTACAGGCGAATGACTTGTTTAAACACGCTGTATAAGATCTGCACAACTGTCCGAAACGACATTATTATTCGAAGAATTAAGCCTGTGTGGAGAGATGTACGAACAACGTGACTCGAAAAAGGGTGGACAGGATGCTGAGAGAACATAATAATTGACAGATGTGTTTGCAAAGGCGCAGCGGTCCATAAGTGCATTCTGTCAATAACCTAGATTGACCACAAAGAAGCTTTTTATTTAACCTATTATAGACTTTTCTTATGTCTGTTAAAAAGCTTGAAAGTTAATCCACACTTAGAGAGATGCATAGAGAGATTAATATTTATTTGTGAAACTAGATTTACTATGTTATCTGGGAATTATCGTGTGACAACAAACAAGTCTACCTTCTAGAGGAGTGTCCTTCAGGGCGATACCATGAGACCTTTTTTTTTTTGCATCTTACTTCTACCAGCATCTCTGGCACTACACAGTTCTCTTGGATACCCGTGCGGCGACCCTTATCATCGCGGGCATAAGATTACTAATGTTTTTTATAGGGATGACCTTAAGATCTATGCTTCGGGCAAAATCAAACTTCAACTCGCTTCAAATACCGTAAATGGGTATACAAAAAAAATTGGTTTGGACTTCAAATCGGACAAGTCTGCCAAAATTTATCTGAAGGAAGAAAAGATTACTGGCGATTCCAACAACCCTAAGCTTGTGGATATGAGTTTTATCAGACATCTTAACACAGGAGATACCTATACATACCTGGGCGTGCCTTAAAGTTGCATTCAGGACGTAGCATCTATGAAACAGTTTCTCTAAAGCAGATGGGAGCATCTCCTACGATAGATTTGGTCTTTGATTCTGTTAGCGTTGAACAAGGTGTCTGCAACTAACATACTTGCTAATCCGGTTCTACTCTACTTGTTTGAGGTGGACGCGGACTTCCAAACCTCTAATGTCTTCATAACTAAATTGTTCTGGATTCAGCTTATATAGTTGCAAATGACAGAGATCCTCTTCTGAAAATTGTCAGAAATCACGAAATGATTGGCCAAAGAGCGTTTCTTTAGAAAGCCGCGAAACAGACGGACGAGACCCTTGGCCTCAATTTTAATATCAAAAGCAAGGCAAATGCATTACTCTATCTGAACGTCTTTATATCAAAAGCCGAAGTGAAGAAAGCAGACGTTAAAAAACTTACGCCACTAGTTACTTGACAAGAGACTGCACGAAGAATTTTAGAAAAAATGTAGAAAGGCAGTTATTGTCGATAAGGAATACTTTTGCTTTCATCAGATCATCAGGACTTGATTCAGGTACAGACGGTGTCATTTTTGCATGCTAGGACGGTGTCATTTCCACCTTTATATACCGTGATCGCAGTTTACGTCAAGAAGTTCCTAACGGTAGGTGCAGGGCATGTCATATACGCGATGAGTACCTGAAACACAGAATATCTAGGTGTTCCACTTACGCGGGAAAGATGTCTTTATGTCTTCATGTCTTTACCGACATAAAGCTGCCCTCAAAGTATTTTATAATCATTTTTGTCACGCTTACGGAGGAGAGGTATCAAGATCTTAAAAGTGAGCTGCAATGACTGTACTCAAAATATTTGGGTAAAGCAATTGTTCTTGTGTTTGGTACTTTGAGAGGTGGAAAACTATTACTAGTAAGAAACCTTAAAGTAATGCCCGCCTGCCAAAAATATTTTGTGATACTTGGCCGCAGGTGTGATTTACCGGGGTTCCACTGGGAGCCGGTGTCATTTTCATGATAGAAGTTGCTCCCAGTGGGATCCTGCGGTGCTTGATTAATCTTTTTTTTTAATTTTATTTGAGAACTTGAATATAAGTAAGACAGTTTTCAAAATTACATCATAATTACAATACGAATCATAATTTTTAGGCATAGTAATAATGATTTATACCTAGATTAATAACGGATGTGAGCACTTGAAATAACTGAAAGATAAATGTTGTGGATACAATCAAATATTTTATAACTTTTCACTTTACAATTTTTGAAATTATCTTAATTATGTTAATTTTGTATGATTAAAAATTTTGCTCTCACTATCACTGTAAAGTAGGAAAGGTAGTAGGATGTTATAAAATAAAATGACGCAAAATTAAATTAATGATTAAAAATAAATAATATTTATAACCAGTAGACCAGTTACATTTATGGTACTGTTTTTGGTGATTTTTTAAAGGTTGATGGCCTACATCAATTATTTGAAAGACTTGTTAGGCATTTTAATATTAATGCGAGACTAATATTTCCCATTATATTCTGAGTATTTTTTGACCTACACGAAAAAAAATTGTTGTTAGTACCAACAAAGATTTTCTGGTTGGTTCAGTATTTTCTCTCGCAACAAAGAAAGTTAGTTACTGTTATAAAGATACCAAGACAGTAGGTTAGGCTTGGTAAAAATGGCTGCTTGTGTATTAGTCGAATATAAGTGCACGGCGGATCAAGTGCAATAGTCAGTGTCAGCGAGATTTTGATTTTTTGGAGTTTTTTCCAAAACGATGACAAATTTGAAGGTGATCATTATTTCGTGCCTTAATCTCTTTTCTCTATCAAGCTCACCTTGTTGTACTTTAAGCTCGACAACTTTGCTGGCATGTATATAAAGGTGCATCATAACCTTAAAATCAAAACCTCTAACAAAGATTACCAAGACTGTCTTGATAACTGCAACTGTTCTGTCGTCACACATTCGGTCCGGCAAAGCAGGTCTAGCACGAATTTAGTCGCACGAAAACGTGAAATTCTAATCTATTATAAGGTAGAGGAAAGGAGGAAACAAAGAGAGAGAATGGATGGCGTGCGTGCGCAAGGCATCCATCTCGTGGCGTGTGTCGTTCTGCATGGTTCTTGGAAACATGGGACAGCGTAGAGCTCTATCGCGGCCGGTAAATCGCCTCCTTGGCAACGCCTCCGTGGCAACTTTTGAAATTCGCAATTCACCGATGCACAAGTGCATAGGCATGATTCTTTCACCTCACCGATCCCTACTCAAGGGAGGCAGGATAATTCTCACACTATTTCAACTAAATCAAACAACACGAACGACGTCGACGCGAGTAGGATGCCAGCGTCGGTTCGCCGCGAACGCGTAGTGTTGTTTGATTTCGTCGTATTAGGCAATCTTCTGTTTAGTTTTCTTGTGTTTGCTCTTAGTAAATAAATTTGGGTTTTTTGTGTTATAGGCTTTTTCCTGTACAAGTGCGTTTTATTTTGAATCTTCTTCTCTACAGTTAGCAAATAAAGATTCTTAAGTTAAATGAACAAGAAACTTTCAGTGCAGTGATAGCAACATTAAACTGCGTTGAGTGTTAAACAAGTTGCCGAGCTACCTACGGCAAGGCAATTCACAAATTAAACAGCAACAAATAACCTTTACAAACTTCCTGTTTGTAACTGCAACAAAGAATGCTTTTGTTAAAATCTAACCACGAATTTTTGGTTTTTATAGCTGTTTTTTTTCGTGCAGTCTCTACCCTCTTTATAACTAGATGCGTCTGTAAAACCAGAAAATGAATTTTGGAGCTTTGTGACAAAAAGCGTAACTGCGTCCTAACGTTGCGTCGCAGTTCACTCTCAAGCAGAAATCTCACACGTTCGCATATCGAATAAGCATGATAGCGGGATCACATGGACTAGGAGTGCCGCTTTAAACTAAACTAAAGCCGGTCGGATCGATTGGATTATTTTTTGCCATGATACAACAAACAAATATCGTTTAATCGAATGTGCCTCGTCTCGTGAGAAAAAAATGTGAAAAGCAAATTTTTAGATCTTATTTATGGTCTTCATGCGCTAGTTTTCAACAAAGTTCTGTTTTCGATTTGAATAGTGTATTTTCATTGCCCATTTTTTTATTTTTTATTGAAAATTGCAATTATATAGCAAACTTTGAACTTTTTTTCCTTGAACTTTATGGGGGACGACTAAAAAGTTTAAGAAAATAAAATTCTCTACAACGTAAGATTTCCGATTTGGGAAATTCCCAAATAATAAAATTCCAGAATAATAAAATGTATGAATGATAAAATTACACAATGAAAAAATTACCGAATAATGAAATTTTCTGATCATAAAATTCCCTAATGAAAAATTTCCGAATAATAAAATTTTTGAATAATAAAACTCCCTAATAAAGAAATTTCCGAATAATAAAATTCCAAAACTGGGAAATCGCCGAATAATGAAATTCTCAAACCATCCTCAGACTGTGATTGGTTATTCACATATTGCAAAATAAAGTACAAATTTTACTTATTATGCTAACGTTAATGTTTATTACGTATTTTGCAATAAATTTTAATATTAGCTACTCCAAAGAATGTATTATTTTAATAAATTTATATTATTACAATTGTGTGCTTGTGTTCTTTTACAAAAAGTTAATTATTTATATTGAATATATTTTTATAGGTAGTGTCTATACGTCTGGACGCAAGCCACGCCCCCTTTTCTTTTCCAGGTACCCTGAATAATAATAATTTATGGAAAATATTGATTAATGGAATAATGGAAAATAATTGAATTGAATCATTTATCATCATATGTTTTACGATTAAAAAAAAATCTACTGATCCTATTTGAAAATTATTATTTATTGAAAACTTGAAGATCCTTTTTGGGTAAAAAACTGTTGTCTCATTACTTTTTTCGTAGCTTGTGTCGCTTGGCGAAAATTTCCTTTTTTTAATGTTGTTTTTTACGAATAAAACAAGAAAAACGCATGCTATTAAAAAATGATTTATCACAAATTTGTAGCTATTTTTTAGACGCATAATTTTGTTTTGTAGTCATTTTTTTGTATCTTGTATTGTTTAACCGCAAAGTAGAATTTTCGATTTTATATTATTTTTTGGTAGATAAAATATTTCAATTTTCGATTTTTTAACCAAATTTAAAATGTTGTTATCATAATCTAGTTGAAATTTTAAAGAGAACCGTTTTTCTTTCCACAATTTTTTTCATATCGTGCGTTCTTTGGCTTAAAATTTTAATTTTAATTTTATTTTAGTTTTGTAAAGGCTGTAACTCTGTCAATTTTTATTTTATTAAAAAAAGTCCTTAAACTAAACTGCCTATCTTTTGTGTACTATAAAAAGCCGTACATAGGATTTTACAATCTTAAAAAAAGTAGTCTAAAAATTCTTTAAAAAAGCTCTAACTTTTTGAGTTCTGATCTTAGATAGCTGGCTGAAAAACCCGTCCTTTCTTTTTGCACCCTTAGAAAGTGTGACGAAGCGCAATTTAATACAATGATTCTGTCGAATGTTATCGTGTTCACAGACGACAACGACAACAGACAGACACCGATGTAAAAACTAAATTTTCTGACTCAGAGGGCCTCAAAACGTCAGAATATATTGGAATTCGTGAAATTCTACTTTTTTCTTTGAGGTGAGGTCATAATGGATGCAATTTAACAATCGTAATTGCTCAAACAAATTATTGTAGTTTGTAACTAAATTTTTCTATAGTCACGCTGGATAGTTGCAGATTTTTCAGAAATTTTTTACTTTTTGTCAACTTTTCAATTAAAGTAAGGTAGTGATTGATGTAATTAAACAATAGTAATTGTTTAAGCTAATTATGATTTTCTTAAAAACTATTTGCTTGTATAGTATGTAATTCCGGATAGTTTCGTTTTTTCTTGAATTTCTAACTTCTTTTCCTTTTTCATGAAGAGTGAGGTAATAATTAATTTCATTCGACAGATATATCTGTTTCAACAATTTATTTCCGTTTATAACTATCCGTTCTTAGATATTTGCTAGATAATTGCGATTTTTGCTTCAATTTTGAACTTTGCTTTGACTTTTTCGTAATATACAAATAATAAAGAAACAACGGAAACAATAACATTTTAAACAATTTTCTTTGCAAATTTATTTTGCTGAAATAAAACAGATTTGTCAAATATTCTTTAAATTTTTTACATGATTCATACTAAGTGTACATTTTTCTTAAATTATTTACCGAGAGCCTTTTTATTTAAATTAGTATTAATGTTTATTATTGGTTTCGAATCAAAAAGTTGCAGAAAAGCTAAAAATTTAAGAAAAACCTGCAAATTTTTAGCATAGCTCTAAGAGAAGATTATTAAAAACCATAAATAATTATTTATAAAAGAGTGTTTGTTAACTTTTATTGATAATTACCTCACTGCGTAAAACCTAGACAAAAGTTAAAAAATTTCAGGAAGAAATGCAACTTTTTACCAATCTTCAAAGAGAATATTTTCACAAATTATAATAATTTCTTTAAGACATTGTGCTTGTTGAATTAAATTAATTATAACCTTACTCTAATTAAAAAGTGAACTAACAGTACAAAATTCAGAAAAAAACTGCAAATTTCTAGCACGATTCTAATAGAATATTATTATAAATAGTAATTAATTCTTTGAACAGTAATTACTGTTAAATATAATTTATTTTTTCCTTAATCTAACTAAGAAGCTTTAAGCAAGTTAAAATATTTAAAAAAACGTGACTTTCATTTCAAATAATAAACAGTTAAACTCATCCAAAAAATACAATTTTTTAACAAAATAGTTGAATCCAGAACCAAGAAATATATTAATTTTTACCCAGTTGTATTTTTAACCAAAAAACATATATATTCCAAAAGAGACGAATTTTTTACAAATTAGTTAATATTAAACCAAGCAATTAAATTTTCTATCAAGAAGATAAATTTTCTACAAAAAAGGATAAATTTTGAACTGAAATCATAAATCTTTATTGAAAAAAATGACAATTTTACAAAATTGTTGAACTTTCAACCAAATAGTTGTATTTTTAACAAAAAAGATGTTTTTTGAATGAAAAAGGTTGATTTGTTCATTAAGAAGATTTTAACTTTAGATCAAACACGGTTAAATTCATAAAATAAAAATGCGACAAAATAGATAAATTCTAAAACGAAAAGATAATTTTTTAAAAAGAAGATTAATTTTCTGCCAAAAAAGACGATTTTTCAACAGAATAGTGACATGTTCAACCAAAGATATGGATTCTGAACCAAAATTATAAATCTTGAATCAAGCGAGGGAATTTTCTACAAATTAGTTTCAATTTTAACCAAGTAAATGATTTTTTATACAAAAAAGATGAATCCTCAACGATAAATATTATAGTTGATAATACACCAAAATAATATTTTTGGATTTAAATAAAAAAAATTTAAATTCATCAAAAAAAAGAAATTTCAACAGAATATTTAAATTATTGACTCAAAAATACTTTTATTTCAAATCAATTATTTGCAATCTTAACGTAAAACAGAGTCAATTCCTACCAAGAAATAAAATTTCTTAACGAAAAGACGAATCGTCAACGCAGTTCTTAAATTTGCAACTGAATAAGATTTTTCAGTCAAGATTTAAAGAAAAGAAAAACCTAATTTTTAATGAAAAATAAAAATTTTTAAAATGTGGAATCTTTCTTTAAACACTTTATAATTCTAAAAATTCGTAAATACATTTCTAACTGAACAAAATTATTTCTAAAATTGTTATAAAATCATTTAAATACTTTTCTGACAGTTTGGAAAATCTTTTAAAATGTCTTTTTATTTCTAAATATCATATGGAAAACACACTTAAAAATAAAGAATCACTTTAAATCTGAAGGAATCTAAACAAAGTTTTTTGTTACCTCAAAACTTCTCATAATCTTCATAAAATTAAAAAATTTTGTTTCGCTTTTTAAAAAAATATAAAATTTTTTTTGAAGTTTTTTGAAATTTTTTTAGTTTTTTTTTTAATTTTAAAAAAACTTTGAAATAACTTTTAAATAAGTTCCGATTTTTTCTTAAATTCTGAAAAAATTCTACAAAATTTTTTTAAATTTGTTTAGAAATCGTCTAGATTCTTATCTTATCTTATTTTTCTATCTTATCTTATTCTTTTAAATCTTTCAAAATATTCTTTTGAAATAGATGTTGCAAAAAACACCCATTAAAATTTTCAAGAGACAAATTGGAGACAGTTTGAAAGATATTTAGAGCTCTTTGATTGTTGGAAAGAATCAAAAATTGTTTGTAAATTTTTGAAAATCTTTTAAAGATTTGAAATATTTTGATTCTCTTTAAATCTTCTTAAATTGCTGAAATCTCTTTACCTGACTCGAATCGTTTATTAAATTGCCTTAAAACCTTTTTGGTTCTGTTTCGAAAATTTTGAAAATCTTTTAAAATGTTTGAAAGTCATAGTAGAAATTTCCTTTAAATTAATTTGTCGTAACAAGGAATTAGTTTGAATATTTCCAGGAAACTCAGGATAATTTTTTGAAGATTTCGTTTTAAACTTGTTATAATAGCTATTTTCATTTTTAAGATTATTTTTGTATCTTTTAAAAATTTTTTAATATCTTTATAATTTTGTAGAATTTTTTAAAAATTAGGAAATGCTGCTTTGAAATCTCCTGCATTCTTTTCCGAAATTTAAAGTAATCATTTAGAATGTCTTGAAATATTGTGAATGTTCCCCTAAAACAAAATTTATAAGATGACAAATCACTTAGGTTCTCAAGAAATCTAGATATTCTTTGAAAGCTTCTTAATTTTTTGCTTGATATCTTTAAAAATCTACATATTATTGCAAATTTGTTGAAATCTTTTAAAGTGAAAAACTGTTTTTGTACCTTATCAGAACTTTTTTTTTCCAATTATGTATAAATGCAAGATTAACAAGTTTTAATTTAAAATTTTCTACATTCTTTTTTAGAATTGAGAGAATTATTAAAAATATTTAAAAACATTTGTAATCATTTTTAAATTTTCTCAAAACTTCTAAAACTTTGAAGAATATTTTAAAAAGATTTAAAGATTTCATAAAATATTTTAAAATTCTGCATTTTTCTCATCTCTTTGAAAGTGTGAAAAAGTTTTTAAATTATGTTTTGATAGTAAAATGTTAAGATTTCAATTATTTCCTGATATTGAAGAACAGTCACAATAAAAATTTTCTCTCTTTCTGATAATGTTTAGGAATATTCAGAAATCGATTTTGTTATTTTATATTTTGTTATTTTTTTCCTATTTTTCTCCTTTTTTTCGCTTAAATGCAAACTAAATAGAGCCCAACCTGAAAAATTAACTAATTTTGGTTAAAAAGTCTAATATTATATTTTTCGTTTGAAATTTATCTCATTTGGTTAAAAAATTTAGTTTTTGGTCGAAAATTTGATTATTTTGTTGAAATTGCAACTCTTTTTTTTAAAGTTATTTTTTGGTTTTTTGATTTATTTCCTTGATTAAAAAATAAATTATTTAATTGTTTCAAAATTAATCTTCTAGGCTCGTCTCGTTTTGTTGAAAGGACAAGTATTTTGTTGTTAATTTGTTATTTGTTGTTGAAAGTAATTTTTTTTTAAATTAGGATGTAACTATTCCAAGTTAGTTTAAAAATTGATATTCTTTCATTAAGGAATAATTTTTTCTAGTTGAAAATTCATGTACATTGTTAGAAATTCTTTTTTTTTACAAGAAAATTAAATTTTTCAGTTGAATTATAAGTACAACTTGTTCAATAATTAAAACATTCAAACAGTAGTGTATCATCATAAGTATAAATATGTCTATATATGAATATTATTATAATATTAATAATGCGATTATTTGGGTCTAAATTGATCTGGTTTGTTTGGTAGAAAATTTTTTTTTTTTATTAGAAAACCATATTTTAGGGCTAGAAATCTAACTGTTTTAAAAGTTTTTTTCCCGCTTAAAAATTTAACAATTTTGTTGACAATTAATGTACTTTGTTAAAAATTCGTGTTTTTTTCTAAAACATAAATACTATCAATCAAAAATTTAACTATTGCACTTTTAGAAAATTAAGCTTCCCTGTTAAAAAATCATCTTTTCGGATAAATTGTTTTGCCTTTTGCTTTGTGTATACTCTTTTATTGTCTCAAATTCAAGATCAAGATTTTCAGGCAGTCAATTTGAATACAAATACAAAGTGAGCAAATTAAAAAAATTTTTAAGACAACTTTTTAAGAATTTTAAAATTCTTTGTGCGCTTATAAGTAGTAATAAAAAAATCGAACAATTTATTCTCATAACTTTCTATGACAAAGAAAGATTACCGGAGTTATAGCATTTCAAAAAATCTAAGAAAAAAACAAACGAAAGTGAACATTTTAAGCCAGACAACGCACGATATGGAAAAAATTAGAAAGGGAAAAACATTGCATTTTGAACACCCTATTATATTATTGTAACAACTTTTTTAAATTTTCTCAAAAATCAAAAATTCTGTTCTGATTGCACGAAAAAATAATAAAAAACAAAAATTTGATTTTGCTGTCAAAATATGCAAGGTATGAAAATATATGCATCCGCGAAAATTGTGCAACTGGAAAAGATCAAGAAATTTTTAATTAATTATTTTTTTATAGGACGCGCAGTTTATTTTCAATCGGAAAAAATGTGAATATAAATTGAAATTAATATATATGTATAATAATATTTTTGTGTATGGTAGAACTGAGATAAAATCAAGGTGAAAAATAAATGTTTTTTACTATTTTCATTGCATTACTTACATTTGAATAATAATTGTTAAAGCCAAAAATAAGCACAAATGGCTAATTTCTGTTAGATTAAAATTTATCTTCTTCAGTTAAATATTCAGTTATTTGGTTGAAAATTTTTGTATTTGTTGAAACTTCGTTTCTTGAGATAAAATATTACTCTTCTTGGTGACTAATTTAACTTTTTTGTCAAAAAAATTTATTTCTCCAATTGACAATTTAACTCATAAGTTAAAATTGCTAAAAAAATTCGTAGTTAAAACTTCATGTATAGTTTGAAAAATTTTTTTTTTTTGGTAGATAAATAATCTTTTTGATCGAAAATTCATTTTTTTGATTGAATAATTAATCATTATTATTTATTACTATTAGATTGGAAATTCATTTTTTTTAGTTAAGCGTTCATTATTTCAATTAAAAATTAATTCCTTTGCTCGAAAATTTAAGTATTTTGTTAAAAATTCGTATTTTCTAATGAACGTTTTGATCGGAAAACTAAACCATTTCATGCTTGAATTAACATTTTTATCTTCTCTGCTTCAAAATGTAGCTATTTGCTTAAAATTCCAGTGATTTATTGAAAATTTGTCATGTGTAATAGAATATTAATCTTCTCAGTGACTGATTCATTTTTTCAATTATAACTTCATTCATTAGGTTTTAAATTTTACTATCACTTTAAAACTCTCCTTAAAAATCCAATTTGGTTGAAAATTAAATTTTTTTGTTATAAAATTAATCTTTTTGGTAGAAAATTCATTCCTTCAAATGAAAAATATTTTTTTCAGAAAATATTAATTTTTTTACTTTGAAATTAAACTATTTTATTTTTTGTTAAAAATTTCTTTTTTATAGACACTTAATTTTTTCGCTTAAAAATTAATTTGCTAGATTAAAGATTAAACTATATCATTAAAAGTTTATCTATTTTTTGAAAATTGGTCTTTTTTGGTAGAAAATTCGTTTTGAGATGAAAATTCTATTATTGAGCTAAAAATTGATTCCTTTTTTTTGGTTGAAGATTTTTTATTTTAGTTAAAAATATATATTTTTTTTTAATTAATCTTTTCTGGTAGAGAATTGATATTTACAGCTGCAAATTCATTTATTTGGTCGAAAACCGACTATCGCGTTAAATATTCATTCAAAAATTTTTCATTTGGTTAAAAATTTATGTATTTTCTAAAAATAAATATTTTTTGGCAGAACATTAATCTCTTAGATCTCTTTTTATAGACATTTAGTTTTCTTGGTTAAAAATTAATTTTTTGGGTTGAAAATTTAACCATTTTGTTAAAAATTACTTTTTTTGGTTAAAGACTCATGAGTTTAGTCACAAATTCGTTTCTGTAGTTAAAAATACAACTATTTTGTTGAAAAATCGCTTTCTTTATTATGCATTCTAACCCTAATAAGAAGGTATCAGTTTTATGTAAAATTTAATTTAGTTGCTTTTCATTAGTTAGTCAGCTATTTTGGATAAAAAATCAAAAAGCCAAAGCATTCTCGATATTTTTGAGGACATTTTTTTTAAGATTTAGAAATTCTATAGACGATTTTTTGTTGTGCTTAGAAAGTCAAACAATTTATCTGAACGATTTATTTCGACAAAAAAAATTATTAGAGTTATAGCATTTTAAAAATTAAAAAAAATAAAATCAAAATTTTTAGCCAAACAACGCACAATATGAAATTAAGTCAATAAAAGGAAAACGTTGCAATAAAAGCCCTACAAGGCTATCATAACAAATTTTCAAATTTTGTAAAAAAATCAAAAATTTAAAATTTGATTGCACAAAAAATGATGAGAAATTGAAAATTCCACCTTGCGGTTGCACTGTGCAAAATACAAATAAATGATAAAACAAAAACTATGCAACCAAAACAGATCTACAAATTTGTTAAAAAATACTTTTTGATAAGATTTGTAGTTTTTGCCTTTTTTTGTAAAAAAACAACATAAAAAATTTGCAAAAATTTGAAAATTTCTAACAATCGGCACTAGTTTACAAAAAATTTACTTATTTAAAAAAGCTACAAATTTGTCTTTAATCGTTTTTTGATAGGATGCAGAATTTTCTTTTCAATCGTGAAAAATGACATAACAAGTGAACAATTTTTATCTGACACACCGCTCTTGTTTAAATTTTAAATATAATTTTTTATAATAAAAACAAACACCGTTTAACTTGAAAATTAGAACATTTAAAAACATTTAAAAAAGTGTCAGGAAGATTAAAAAACTTTTTTTTATTCGACAGAATTAAACAAATTTTGAAAATAATTTAAATCTTAGAAAGATTTTCAAACATTTTAAACGAAATTTAGATTGTTAGAAATCTCATAAGAGAAATTTTTATATACAAAAATTTATATTGAGCGAATTTCTAAAAACATTTAAAAAGATAAAAGAAGAATGCGATTTTTTGCATTCTGCACAATTTATGAAAAAATTAGGTTAAAATACGAATCATTTAAAAAGATCTTAAAATTGGTTTGAAAGTGTATGCCGAATTAATCTTCATTTGAGAAAAAATCTAAATAATTGAAAATAATATTTACAAGCCTTAGAAGTCTCAAAAAGATTCAAAAGCAATTTAGAACCTATTTTTCTAATAAAAAAAAAAGGAAATTTTTAAAGATCAAAAAAAATTGCAAAGCTGTTAAAACATTTTGACAAATTTAAAAAAAAAACAAAAAACTATTTCCAACATTTCTGAAGACATTTAAATCCATTATTATTTGAAAACTTAATTTTCAAAGAAAATTTTTAAATATTTAAAAATATTTTTAATAATTTCGCACGAATATAGAAGATTTAAGAACAGTTTTTTATTTTAAATGATTTTTCAAAATTTTATGAATAATATGACTTACTTTATCAGATGTTTTAAAATTCTTTTTCTATAAGAAATGTCATCTTTTCAATTAAAAATGCAATTGTCTGTTTAAATGTTAATCTGTTTCAGTTGAAGATTTAACTATTTTGTTTAAAATTCGTCGCGTTCTGAAAAAATGCATCTTTTCTTGGTAAAAAATGCAACCGGATCTAAATCATGTTTTTTTGGTTAATGATTTATATAATACATTACATTTTGTATGTTTTTTAAAAAAATTCAACGTATAGAAAGATTTCAACAAATTTAATACAAAATGTAAGTTTCTGAAGATTTCGAAAAATGATTTAGAAGCGTCTAAAGAATTGTAAGAAAATTCATTGGAAAAAAAATGTTGCTGACTTTTATGGTAAAAATCAAAATAATTTTTGTTTTGCAAAATTATTTCTGAGAGAGAATTAAAAAAAAATATTATACAAACTATTTATCCTAATAATAAGTGAATTTTACATTAAGTATGTTATAACCATATACAATTATAATTAATCTGTCTCAGTAAAAGATAAAAAATAGCTTTTTGTATTACCTTTAGATAAAAAATCATTAATTTACCACTAATATCAAGGTTCTGTGAAAAATATGAGTGAATTATTACACTAAAAATAAAACAGTGCATGTCTTCTAAAGTAAAATAATTTACTTGTGATGACAAATGAAATAAGATATTTGTGGCAAAACTGGGTTTGAAAGACCCAAAATATTTTTGTTAACTTTGACAAAATTAATTTTCCGACATTTTTAGTGTTAGCTTTTGTTCTGAAGTATTTTATGTAGGAGTGGCTAATGAGTAAAAAGGAATTAAAAAAAAACAAAGTTAAAAAAATGTATTAAGTTTGAACATAGCTTTTCTACGAGTGTAGATTTAGAGGGTACAGAGCGTTATGAGAAAGAGTCTTACCTGATTGGTTTGGAAAAGGAAATAATTATATTGCAAAAAAAATGCAATTTAAGTTATATATATATATTTCTTACCTTTAGGAAACACCGTTAACGTGAAGGAAGTAGTATCAATCAGAGTCTTTATTTTCGTCATACAATAAAAACTAGCTCATGTAGAGTGTTGATATAGGTGTAACTAATGATCATTCATGAAAATGTGCCAGCCTATATATACTAGTCCCTATCTTATTTGGCGTTAATGATTGTTTTCTTCCACTATTCTTTTCAGTGAAGTTTTCAGAAAATCATGTTTATTCCAATCTTCACATCCAACACAAGAAGACACTTTCTGGAACTTGATAAAATAAAGAAAAAAAACTCGAATCTGGGTCACCTCATTCCCTACATCCTAGTCAGCAATTTGTATTGATATTTAAAAAAAAATAATTCTAGGAGTCATCAATAGATACACATGTGCAGCCATTGGTATCCCAAATTGCATTATTTAGCTTCATTTTCTGTTTCCGTACATTTAAATCAGAAGATGGAAGTTTAAGATTAGATCTTTTATGCAATTTTCTTAATTTTTAATCAATAACTGATGCCCCGACATAGATATCGTTCAATCAACAAAAAAAGTTTTATTCAGAATTTGTTTCACATCATGACAAGAGATTTCTGCCGAATAATTTCCTGTGCTATTTTGTCATGTGATGTCATTGAAGAAACTAGCACAAGATAGATACAAATCAGGAAGTCTATTTACAGATTGCAGAATATTGCTTTTCATTCTTTTAAATAACGATTAATGTGATGCATAATGTTTTTCAGGTGCAAAAATTATATATAATTTATACAAAGTAGAAAAAATTATGTATAATTTCAATTTGTTTCATACAAATAATAAATAAAACAAATGAAAACTGTATATAATATTTTCTAATATGTATAAATTCTCTGTTTGGCATTGTACTTTGATTTGAACCAAAATTAAACTGTATAGAGATTAGGTGAACTGAAAATATAGCAAAGAATTGACCTCGACAAGGGTCCGTCTATAAAATACGTTATCAATGGGGACAGCGCCAAAAATTATGGTTGATAACAGAGGAAAGGGTGGGGTTTTCGTGGCAGTATTGTTAGGAACCTAATAACTTTGCAAATGACTTACATATTTTATACAATATACTTTTTTTTATCAGCTTATTTTTTCCTTTTCTTAAAGACCTCTTCTTATTGCCATATTTTCAACAAACTTTAAAAAATATAAAAAATTTAAATTATTTTGTTGAAAATACAACTATTCTGTTTAAAAGTCATATTATGGTTAAAACTTTTACTACATTTTTAAGATGGATTGTTGAAAAATAATTTTGTTGCAGTTGAAAATTATTTTTTTGGTTGCAAATTTAACGAGTAGATTTTTAGAGGATTAATTTTCTGGATTCAAAAATAAACTTCTGGGTTTAATGTGAAACTTTTTTGTTCAAAACTCGATTTTTTTTCGAAAAATTTATTTGAGATATAAATCAATGTCTTTGTTGAAAATTTATATATTTTTTTTATAAAATTGATATTTTAATAGAAAACTTATCTTCATGAGTTGAGAATTCCACAATTTTGTTGAAAATTCATATATCGTGCACGGAATTCGTCTTTTTGTATAAAATTAATTTTCTTGCTCATAAATTTATCCTTGTTTTTATTTTTATTTTAATTTTCATTTTTAATTAGAAATTCATTGTTTAGTAGCTAGAAAATGAACTCTTTTGTAGAAAATTTATATATTTTGTTGAAAGTTTGTCTTCTTGGTAAAAAAAATAATCTATTTTGTAAAAAATACATGTTTTTTTGGTTAAGGATAAAACTATTTGGTTAAAGATTCGTCTGTTTTGGTTAAATTCCACTCGTCAAAAGTTCTTTTTTTTTAAATTAATTTCCTAAACTGATAATTCAACGATTTCATTTTATTTTAGAAATTGTTTTTTTCCTAATTCAAAATTACACAATTTGGCTCAGCATTCATCATTTTCGATCAAAACATCATCTATTTTAAGGTTTACCTACTTTAATAAAAATTTCTTTTTCATTTAATTAACTTAATTAGATAAAAATTCGTTTCTTTATAGAAATATAATTATAATTCTTTAATTTATGATTTGGTTTTAAAGCAATATGATTCTAAATAAAAAATTTACTGTACAAAAACTTTTGACAAACAAAATATTGGCAGTTAATATAAACATAGTTTGTGAAATCAAAGTTTGCTAAAATGTTATAAGAAAGCCTAATTTAAAAATTAATTTGAGAAAATAGGAAAAACTTTGAGAATGTATTGTAAGCAATGACAAGTGTGAAACTAAAAATTTAGGTGATTGATATGTATTCAAATTATTTGCTATCATTCTTTATTGAAATGAGCGTTTTTAAAATAATACTACTTCAGGAGTGGGAATAAAAGCAAATTAAACTTCAATTGAGAATTCTACCACTGTTTTCAAAATTCAGTTTGTTTCTTTAAACTTTACTCTTTTGAAAAAACTCTGTATTTTTTGGGTTGAAAAATTTAAATATTTATCAATAAATTTGTTTATCTTCGTAAAAAATTCTTTTTCTTTAGTTGAAAATACAAATGGTGGAAAATTATTCTTTTATGGGTGAGGCTTTGAAAATTTTGTTGAAAATTTGTCTTGTTTAAATAAGTTCAATGCTTTTTATTTAAAATGGAGATATTTTTTTGGTGAAATTTGAATGGTGTATTAAATTTTAAGTTCGAAATTAATTTTTTTTTAGATTCAACTATTTGACTAAAAATTAATTTTTTTCTTGAAATTTTGATTTGATACATCTAAAATCTTTAAAAATTGTCTTAAATTTTCTTAAAAGTCGTAAAAAAAATGTATTTCTTATTTATATAACCTTGAAAACAAATTAACTTAATAAATTAATGACTATACAAAATTTTTTTTTTATAGAAAATTGTTTTTGGCCTTAAATCCGAAAACTCCACTCTATGCTAGTCTCTATAAAATTGGATGAAGAATTTTTCTAAAAAGAAAAAACCAAAATCGGTCAAAAATTTGACTCTTACGAAAGAATTTGACGGAAAAATTTAAAAGTTGATGTTGCAATGAAATAATATTTTTATTTTAAATATAAAAACAGCTGAATCATACAAAAAAGAGGAATCATCAACATAATAAAGCAATCCTAAACCAAAACAAATAATTTTAGAAAAATGAAAAAATTTTAACAAAAGGGTTTTATTTTTCACTAAAGAGATAAATTTTCAACAAAAATAATAAATTTTTAACAAAACAATCAAATTTTTAACAAAGAAGTTAAATTTCAACCCAAAAAATCTGCCTGCTGCGCAAACGTTTGGCATAGCAAAAGGGTATAACGCCTAATATATTATCATAATCGAAAAATAATAGTAACATTTTCAAGTTTTAAAAAGGGATATATTTACATGGAATATTATTTCTAAAGTTATACGATCAAACTCAATTAACTTATAGAATAAAAAAACAACAAACATTTACAGAATTAAAAAAACAATTAATTGCAATAAATGGAAAAATTGTTTGCCATTATGACAAATACTTTTTGAGGCTGTGAAGGCTAAGAATTTTGTATTTTTATCTCCCCCTAATTTTTTATTATACAGGTCAACATTTTTTAGGATTACTTAGTATTCACGTAATATTTATTTCAGTCCTGGGTCCAGATTTAAAAAGTATGATTTTCTCTTGATTTTATAAATTTGAAAAGCTTTTAGTAACAATTTTCTACATTTCACAAAAAGGTAACGCAACATTTCTAAAAAATGATTTTTTTCGAAAACCCTTGGACTTTTAAGCTATACATTGTATTTTTTGAATTGTCTAAAACGCTAACTTTATCATGTGCGGATTAAACGCAATCTAAACTTTGAAAACGATTGTATTATCATATCAAATTTTTTTTCGACAATAATTGTTATTAAAGAATATAATTTTATCGCAGTCTTGAGCACAGACATTTTTTTTGTAGGTTCATTTCTTTATATCTAAAAAATGGATTTTTCATTGCTAATGTAATAATTATTGTTTTTGAAAATTCCTATACACAAATTTACAGTTTCAAAAACGCCAAAAAAAAGATCATAAAGTTTATTGATCCTGTATAAGTGGCCATTCCATTTAAATCGATTGAACGCGATTTTGAAATTGTATTTTCTTGACAGTTGTTTTAAATGGGCTGCCAATCGTAGTCTAGGGTGAGTTACCAATTTGAGAGGAGAAAGTGTAATTTTAAAAATTAAGCTGTTGTATGAGGGTGGTGTCTGTGGAAGTAACGTTACGAACTTCGAGAACGATTAGTATCTTTCCTGATGATAAATTTTAACAATGTTCGCGAATTTTGAGAAATATGGCCCTACAGCGATACAGTACAATAATAATTCAACAAGTTTGAAAATCACGTTCATATTTTAGACTTTACACACTTTCTCCTATTCCTTTTTCCTAAAAAATTCATTTTTTCCTCTGTTTTGTCAACTTCCCCTTTTCCCCTATCCCCTTTTCCTCCTTTTATCATTTTTTATGTAAATACGCCTTCCTGGGTTGAAAATTCAACTATTTCCTTGAAAATTTAAGCACATATTTCATAAAAATTTGTATTTATTCGGTGAAAAATTAATTATCTTGATTAAAAATTCATCTTTGTGGTTGAAAAATTACCCGCTTGATCGACTGTAGAACTCTTGTATTAACAATTTATTTATTATCACACATTGATTTCTTCTGTTGAAACTTGAACTATCTTGTGCAAAAATCGTTTCTTGTTCTCCTAAATAAACTTTTCCAACTAATAATTTATTTGTACTATTTTTAGTTAAATATGAAAATATATTGTCTCAAAATTCACTGTGTCTAGTCGTCCCGAAAAATTGGTCGATTTGGAAAAAGGTATGGGCTAGTCGTCCCAAATTCTCAGGACGACTAGTCAAGCGTATGGAAAATATTAGACCAGTCATCCTGAATTTTGGGACGACGAGACACTTTGAAAAGAGAAAGTTCAGGTGAAAAACAAATTTATTTATTATCACATAAAGATACTGATTGTGGAAAAAAGATGTATGTTATTGGTTATTCCTTTGATCAATTATTTGTAAAAAAAATGAGATGCTTTTCGAAAATTTCAACTCGCCATTTTGCTATCTGTTATTTTGATTTGAATTTCTCCTACGTAAAGCACTTCATTCGTTTTTCAGAAAAAAAGAAAGATATTATGTTTTTTTAATTATCTGTTTTTTTTCAAATGTTTTTTATATTTGATGATGAGTTATAGGAGCGTAATTAAAAATTAGACTCAGAGTATGTGTAATATCCGTTATTTCTTTTTCTTTTTTATCGTTAAAGTTGTGAAATAGAAAACTCTTTTGATAAATCAAGGTTGTAAGTATTCATTGAAAATTGCTAAATTACACTTTTTACATTCTCATCCTGATCAGAAGGTATTGGTGTTATGTGAAATTTGTCTATGAGCACAATTTTTTTTCATAAAATAATCTGATTCGATTGAGCTTCGGCACACTTTTTTGAGACTGAAAATAAAAAGACGAGTTCATTAGCAAGCTACATTGTCTAAAAATTTGAAAAGCTAAAGCATTTTTAAAATTCTCTAGAACATTCTTTTTAATATTAAAAAATTCTGAAAACAACTTTTTGTAGTACTTGAAGAGCCACACAATTTAATTTTCACGAATTTTTTTGATAAAAAAAAATTTTAGAGTTATAGCATTTTCGACAAAAAAAAACGAAAATGAAAATTATTGAGCTAAACAACGCATAAAATAAAAAAAGGCAAAAGACGAAAAACTTGCCTTTAAAACCCTTATAAGATTATCAGAACAACTTTTTCAATTTTTTTGAAAAATGAAAAATTCAAATTAATACGGCACAAAAAATTTCATTGAATCAAAGATTACATTTTGCAATCAAACTACGCAATATACGAAAAAAGATAAATTGACAAAAATTGTACTACGATAGAAAAAGATATACAAAGTTTGTATTCATCACTTTTGAATAGTTTGCGCGGTTTTTCTTTTATTTGTGAAGAACAACATGAAAAAAATTTCGACAAACGACACAAGCAACGAAAAAAATTAAGAGACAAAAATTTTTCACTAAAAGTTTTTGTTTTAATCGTTTCTTGTCTAACATATTTTGTAATAATATAAACGATTCTTATTAGTTTGTACAATTTTCACCCTGTTAATCGTATAAAGTTTTTTTCTAGATTTAATGGCACATTTAACAATTTTCTAAGAGTAATATGTTTTGGAAAATATGTTTTGGAAAAAAAGGAAAAGAGTAGTATAAGTCGACCAACATACTCTTCCACTAATTTACTTATTTTTTTGCTCTTTTTTTTGTTAATAGCTCTCCAATGATAATTCAGCACTTATTTAACATTAAAGATGTTTTGAAATCATTTTTATTTTTTTATGAGAATTTATTTAAAAAAAAAACCATTACAATTTTTTTATTCTTTTAAAATTCTTCTATATATATATATTTTTTTTTTTAATCTTCAAAGATCCACATTTTATTGCAAATTTTTCCAAATTTGTCCAAACTAAAAATTTTTGTTAAAAAAGAAATACTTTCAACAAAACAATTAAATAATGACCCAAGAGAGAATGCTGGTTAACCAGTTGTATTTTTAACCAAAAAATATTTTAAAATTCCAAAAGGGACATATTTTCCGTCATATAGCTAAATCTTATAACAGATTTGAAATTGTTAAATTAAATTTAAAAATGTATTATTTTTTAATTTAAATTTTTTAATTTTTTTAAAAATAATTTAATTTTTAGCATAAAAATTTAGTTTTCGACAAAAAAATGAATTTTTATCAAAAAAAATTATTATATTCTCAAATGTTCTGCTAAAAAAAATATTCAAAAAAGTTTCTAGTGTTTAATTATTTTTAAATCTCTTTCAACGTTCTGTATCTCCTGAATATTTCGCAGGGGTATTTAGATTTTGTCTAAAATTTAGGAGAAATCGGGCTTGAAAGCTTCTGGATTTTTTTTGGATAATTTTGGATATAGTTTCAAGACTGTGGACATTTCTTGCAAGTTCTTGACCATTTAACAACGTATTGTCTCTTTGTATTTATGATTTTTTTTTATCACTTCTCTTGGCCTTCCTCACTTTATCAGGTTCTTTTTCTGGGCGAAATATAATTCTGAGGTTAAGTGTAAGCAATATAGTCAAAAAGGAAGAGCCAGCAAGTGCTCATTAGTAATTATTTATATCTGAATGTGCTTTAACAAGGATATATACTTTAAATAGCTCAAGAAAATCAATTATTGATGCAACCAAAGACTTTGTTTTACTTTGTCACTTACATTTATATTATTTTTAGATATTTGCTTATATAAAACCCATAAAAATACTATCAACCTCGTGCCGTCTGCAGACGGATTTTTATTTGAAGCGCTCGCATTTGCTAAGACTTATGGCCAAGGGAAAGGAAAACTGCAAAAAACCTTTGCTAAGCGCAGCTTGTTACCAACAGCTACCAGTTACTGGTAAAATTTATTACTCCTGAGGATTATCAGTTATCAGCATTCTAACTTGACGCTTGTTTAATGGCTGGACAGGTCTAACATTTGAAACG
>JAUELO010141746.1:0-17089 GCA_032357855.1 Amphibolips quercusostensackenii | reverse complement strand
ATTCCGTCACAAGTTTGGTCAGAGAGATTCACTGGCTTGATCAGTGACGTTCACTGGTTCACTCAGTGAAATCTCGTCGCTGGTTTTATCAGTAAGTCTCACTGGTTTACTCAGCGAGTATCACTAGCTCACTCACTGAGTATCACTAGTTCACTCAGTGAGTTTCACTGGCTCACTCAGTGAGCTTTACTGGCTCACTCAGTGAGTTTCACTATCTCACTTAGTGAGGTCACTGGTTACCTAAGTGAAACCCGGTTACTAGTTTGATAGCTAGGTTAACTGGTTTACGAGTTCAGCTGGTTAGGTATGACTATTATAATTTATCACTTTTGCGTTAACCTTTGCAAAATTATCTTTTAAAAGCCGCACTTTACTCTCACATCAATAAATAAGGTTCGGGCTGCAATATAATAGGATATTATATATTGCGCCTGACTGTAGGAAGTCCCGTTATTACGTCAACGTATCGCATCACTTTAGTTGAGTCACTCACTGGTTCAGCCATTCAAGACCGGAAAATCACTGGTTTACCAGTAAGTACTTAAAATACTGATTCAACCAGTGATTTCTCGAAATACTTATTCGACCAGTGATTACTTAAAATACTGATTCAACTAGTAATTACTTAAAATACTGATTCAACTAGTGATTACTTGAAATACTGATTTAACCAGTGATTGCTCAAAATACTGATTCAACCAGTGAATACTCAAAATACAGAATCAACCAGTGGTTAATCAAAATACTGATTCAACTAGTGATTACTTAAAATACTAATTTAAACAGTGATTACTAAAGAAACTGATTCAACCAGTGATTACTTAAAATCCTGATTCAAGCAGTGATTACTCAAAAAACTGATTCAACCAGTGATTACCCAAAATACTGATTCAACCAGTGAAAATTTTACTAGCTCAGCTTAAGAGAGCGAAGGACAAGTTTGAAACCAGCTTTTATAAAGGAGATCGATGTCAGGTACGCTTATATGTAGTTGTGATAGTGCATGATGTAACATAATTAGCCAAAGGAATCTTGACCTGTCAGCGGAGAGGGTATCTCCATTACGCCCAGCGTGAGTAGACGCTTTCCAGAGAATTTATCAAGAAAACACTGCTTTAATTAATGGCAGCCCAAATAACAGTTTACAGTTTGCTAAGCCAATTGGTTATTTTCTGAATCAACGGAAATAAACATTTTCGTATTTATAGGTGTGCAGGGTGATTTAAAAAATCGACTTTCGCTTTTTGGTGTTTGATCGACGAATTTCCAACCAGACCAATTATTTTTTATTAAAGTTGTTTAACTTTCAACCTTATTATTAAATTTTTAACCAAAAATAAAATAGGTGAATTTTCATTTAGAGGATTGATTTTCAATAAAAAAAAGGAAGAATTTTCAACAGAATAGTTCAATTTTCAACCAAAAAGATAAATTTTCAGACAAAAAAAAATAATTTTGGACAAAGAGTTTTAATTTTTCACTATAAGACGAATTTTCAAACATGAAAATCATTGTCTAACATAGCTGTTCAATTTTCAACCTCGTAGTTGAATTTTCAGCCAAAAAGATCAATTTTCAACTAGAAATGAAATAGGTAAATTTTCAGTTGAAGTTTTTATTTTTAGTAAAAAAAACGAATTTTTAACAAAATGTTCTAATTTTTAACTTAAGAGATTAATTTATAACAAAGAATTAATAATTTGGAATTAATAAATTTTTTTTAAGAAATAATTTTTTAGTGGAAAAAAAAATTTTTCGACAAAATAGTTTAATTTTCAACCAAAGAGTTGAATCTTCAACCCAAAATAGACAATAATTTTGAACGAAGTACTTTAATTTTTCAACTATAAAAATAAATTTTCAACCATAACAATTATTTGTTGACAAACTTATTCAACTTTCAACCTCGTAGTTGAATTTTTAGCCAAAAAGGTAAATTTCTAACCAGAAATGTAGTAGGTGAATTTTCAGTTAAAGAATTAATTTTCAATAATAAAAAAAAATTTTTTTCAACAAAATAGTTAAATTAAAAAAAAATCGAACAGAGTAGCTTAATTTTCAACCAAAAAAATGAATTTTCAACCTTAACAATGGTCTTTTAACAAAGTTGTTCAGCTTTTAACCTCGTAATAAATTATTAGCTGAAAATATAAATTTTCAGACAAAAAGATAAATTTTTGACCAGAAAAGCAATAGGTAAATTTTTATTTAAAGGATTGATTTTCAATTAAAAAACACGAGTTTTCAGCAAAATAGTTCAATTTTTAACTAAAGAAATGAATTTCTAAACAAAAAAAAATTAATTTCAAACAAAGTAGTTCAATATTTAACTGAACAATGAATTTTGAACAAAAAGAAACAATTTTTAACTGAAAAGATAAACTTTCGACAAATTAGATAGATTTTTTTTACAAAAAAGATCAACTTTTAACCAAAAATAAAATACTTAAATTTTTAGTTATAAAAAATAATTTTCCCAGGAAAAACAAATGCTTGATAAAATAATTAAATTTTCGCAAAAAAGGTGAATCTTCAACAGAAAAATTGAATTTTTAACAATATAGCTTAACTTGCAACCAAAAAGGATTATTTTTATTTTGGAAGATTCATTTTCTACTAAAAAGGGCGAATTTTTAACAAAACACATGAACTTTCTACCAAAACATAAAATTTTAAATAAAAAAAAATTTTATATATAGATAATTATTTTCTAACAAATTAGTTATAAATTTTTAATAAAAATAAACATTAAAATTTGTAGTTACAAAATTTAATTTTCATTAAGTAAAAACAATTTTTTAACAAAATATTTGAATTCTCACCAAAAAAATTAATCTTCAACAACAACAAAAAATTTTTAACAAATTTGTTCAACTTTCAACCTGAATGATTAATTTTCATCCAACAAGATTCATTTTCCTATGAGAAGAAGAATTTTAAACAAAATACATGAATTTTCTACCAGAAAACATAAATTTTCAATCAAAAATATAATATTGAATTTTTCAGTTACAAAAATTAATTTTTAGTCTGAAAACAAAATTTTAAAAAACAAATAAATTCTTTACCAAAAAGATCAAACTTTATAAAAAAATGAATTTTTAACAAAATGGTTCAACAGCCACAAAGATAAATTTTTATCCAAGAAGATTGACTTTCTACTAACGAAGACGAATTTTCAACAAAATACATGAATTTTCTGTAAAAAAAAAAAACAAATTTGCAAACAAAAATGAAATAGTTAACTTTTTATGCAAAAAAATTGATTTTCAACACAAAAAATAAGATTTAAAAAAAAATGGTTAAATTCTCAAACGGAAGATATAAATCTTTAACCATAGTTAGTAAATTTATAAAAAAAGAATTCAATTTACCAACAAGAAGTTGGGTTTTTAACCGAAAAATGCTTTTTCAATCAAGAGGAACAATTTTTTATTTGAAAAGACGAATTTCAACAATTTTGAACTTTTCAATAAAAAAGATTAATATTAAACCAAAAATTAAATAGTTAAATTTTCAGTTACGAAAGTTAATTTTTATCAAAAAGATGAATTTTTGACAAAATAATTAACTTTTCAACTTAAGAGATGAATCTTCAACAAAAAAATAAGTTTTGACAAGGTAGTTCAACTGTCAACAAAAAAGATAAATTTTCATCCAGGATTAATTTTCTGCTAAAAAAGACTAAATTCTTTAAAAAAAATGAAATTTCTACCAGGAAAGATAAATTTTCAACCAATAATAGAATAGTTGAATTCTTATTTAGAAAAATTATTTTCCTCAAAAAAAAATTTCAACAAAGTAGTTCAACTTAAGACCTACTAGTTGAATTTTCAACCAAAAAGATGAATTTTCAACAAATAAGATAGATTTTTGAAGAGAAAAGACCAATTCACAACCAAAATTGCAATAGCTAAATTTTCAGTTACAAAAATTAATTTTGAATAAAATAATTAAATCTTTAACTAAAGAGATGAATTTCCAAAAAAAAATGAATTATGAACAAAGTAGTTTAACTTTCAACCTGAGAGATGAATTTTTGGCCAAAAAGATAAATTTTCAACCAGAAATAGAAAAGCTGAATTTTTAGTTTAAAAAATGGATTTTGAACCCAAAAAAAATTTTAAGAAAATAATTTAATTCTTAACCAAAAAGAGAAATTTGCACCCAAAAAAGTTTCATAACAAAAATACGAATTTCCAATCAAAATAACTTTTCGATAACAAACTTTCAATCTCATATTATAATTCTTAACTAAAAAGTGAACTTTCAATTTGAAATAGAATAAGTAAATTTTGAGTTAAAAAATGGATTTTTAACCTCCAAAAAAAAATTTTAACAAAATGATTGAATTTTTAACCAAAGAAATCAATCTTTAACCAACAAAATGAACTTTCGACAAAGCATTTATCCAAAAATCAAATAATTAAATTTTAATTAAAAAAATTAATTTTCCACAAAAAAAGACAAATTTTTTAAAAAATGATTCGAATCTCGACCAAATAGATGAATTTTCAACCAATGAAAATAAATTTTTAACAAAGTAGTTAAACTAAAAATTAAGTAGTTGAATTTATTACTAAAAAGATGAATTTCTAATCAAATAATTTAATATTTAAACTAAAAAATATTTTTCTTTAGCAAAAAACATGAATTTTCAACAAATACATCATTTTTTACAAAATTTTTGAATTTGATAGCCAAAATA
The DNA here is from genome assembly GCA_032357855.1 of Amphibolips quercusostensackenii. Taxonomy (NCBI): domain Eukaryota; kingdom Metazoa; phylum Arthropoda; class Insecta; order Hymenoptera; family Cynipidae; genus Amphibolips; species Amphibolips quercusostensackenii. The sequence continues at coordinate 12,381 of JAUELO010141746.1, read as the reverse complement.
ACGAATTATCTACAAAACGGATAAATTTTTAACATAAAAATATTATATTTTACGAAAAAGTTATTTTCAACTAAAAATTTAAATTTTCCTAACAATAATTTAATTTTAAACGAAATAGTTAAATATAAACAAAAAATATGATTTTCTAACAAAAAAGTTATAAGTTAATTTTCAAAAGAATAGTTTAATTTTGGCGCTAAATTAAGTAAATTATTCCGTCTGCTTTTCACTTGTCGCATAAGTCACAAAAAAGACAAAAAGAAATTTTACCACTGTCATTTTGAAATAACGCGTTCGTAAATAGCCTCTGCGGAAATATTTTAGACTCCCTCGAACAGACTGGGTGGTATTTCAAGTTTCACTACATAAACCTTTTCCGTGTCGCAATTGAAGTTATTTAAAAAAAAAAGCTTAATGGAAGCAAAAACTTTTGTTGGACATTTTTTATGAGAAAACTCATATGAAATTGTTTTGAGAATTTAAGAAAAAATCCAAATGAAAATTTCATACAATTATGGTGGAAAAATTAAAATTAGTCAAATTATTCCGGAAGAGAAAACAAAAAATTCCGCAAAATATGCCGAAAGAAAAAATTAGAGCCAGGAAAAATATACCAAAAGATAATTTTAAAATAAGGCACAATATGCCAGAAGAGAAATTTAAAACCAAACAAATTATTTTGTAAGAGATAATAAAAAATCACGCAGAAGATGGCGGAAGAGAAAATTAAAATTAAATAAATTATTTTAGATGAGAAAATAAGAAATCTCGCAGAATATTGCGGACGAGAAAATTAAAACCAGGCAAAATATGCTAGAAGAGAAAATTAAAATTAGGCACGATATACCGGAAGAGAATATTTCAATTAGGCACCGTTTTACAGAATGAAAAATTAAAATCAAGCAAATTATTTCCAAAGGAAAAATAAAAAATCCCGCAGATTATGCCAGAAGAAAAAATTAAAACCAGGAAAACAATGCCAGAAGATAACCTATTACAATTAGGCAAAATATACCTGAAGAGAAAATTAAAATCAGGCATCATATTCCGAAAAATAAAACCGAAGTCCAGGAAAATATGGCGGAAATAAAAATTAAAACCTGTCAAATTATGCCACAAGCAAAAATTGAAGTTAGGCACAACATTCCGCAACAGAAAATTAAGATTGGGCACCATATTATTCCAGAAGAGAAAAAAAATCTCGCAGAATATGCCGGAAGAAAAATTTAAAGCTAGGAAAAATTTTCCAGAAAAATGAAAATCCGTCGAAATACGCAGGAAGAGAAAGTTTAAGTCCAACAAAAAATGTTGCAAGAAAAAATTAAAATCAAGAAAATTATTCTTGAGAAAAAAAATCCCGCAAAATATTACGGAAGAGAAAATTAGAACCAGGCAAAATATGCCAAAAGATAATATAAAAATTATGCAAAATATTCCGGAAAACCAAACTAAAATCCGGAAGATATTTCGGAAAGAAAAATGAAAATCCGTTACAATACGCAAAAAGAAAAAATTAAAATCTCACAAAACAAGCCGGGAGATTAAATTAGAATAAAGCAAATTATTCCAGAAGTGAAAATTATAGTCAAGAAAATTACTCTAGAAGAGAAAATAAAAATACCACAGAATATTCCAAAAGAGAGCATTAAAATTAGGCTCAATATACCGTAAGAGAAAATTTTAATCATGCACCGTATTACAGAAGAGAATATTAAAATTAAGCAAATCATTTCAAAAGAAAAAATAGAAGGCCGGGAAAAAAATGAAAACCAGGAGAAATGTGCTAGGAAATAATATTAAAATTGGGCAAAATATATCGAAATAAGCAAATGAAATCAGGCACTATATTCCGAAAGAGAAAATAAATATTCGGAAATATATGCTGGGAATAAAAATTAAAACCTGTCAGAATATGCAGAAAGAAAAAATTAAACATCGACAAAACATGACGAAAAAAAATTAAAACCAGGCAGAATATGCCGGAAGAGAAAATCAAAATTAGGCACAGTATATCAGGAGAGATGATTATAATTAGTCAAATTGCTCCAGGAGAAAAAATAAAAAAACCCGCAGTATATGCCTGAAAAGAAAATTAAAATCAAGAAAAATATGCCGGAAGATCACCTATTACAATTAGGCAGAATATACCTAAAGAGGAAATTAAAATCAGTAATCAAATTTTAAAAGGTAAAATTAAAATCCGGAAAAATATGACAAAAAGGAAAATCAAAACCAAGAAAAAAATATGCCGCAAGTGAAAACTAAAGTTATACACAATATGCCGGCAGAGAAAACTAAAATCTGCCAATATTTACAGGAAAGAAAAATATGAATCCGTCAAAATACGCAGAAAAAGAACATGAAAATCCGAAAAAATATGCCGGAAGAGAAAATCAAAATCAAGCAAGTTAGTCTAAAAAAGAAAATAAAAAATCTCGCAGAATATTCCAGAAGAGAAAATTAAAACCAGGCAATATATTCCAGAAGAGAAAAATGAAATTAGGCGCAATATACGGGAAGAGAATATTAAAATCAGACACCGTATTCCAGAAGGGAAAATTAAAACCGCCAAAATTATTCCAGAAGGGAAAATAAAAAATATCGCAGCATATGACGAAAGGAAAAATTAAAACCAGGAAAAATATGCCAGAAGATAAAATAAAAATTAGAAAAAATATTTTGAAAGGATAAATTGAAATTAAGAATCATATTTTGGAAGAAAAAACTTAAATCTGTAAATATGTGCTGGAAAGAAAAATTAAAACTTGTCAAAATATGCAGGAAGAGAAATAAGACACCGATGAAATAGGCCGGAAGAGAAAATTAAAACAGGGCCGAAAGAATTACAATCCGCTCAAATTTCTAGGAAGAGAAAAGTAAAATTAGGAAAATTGTGTAGGAATTTGAGGGGGTTAAAGAGTTCTGAATTTAGATTTCTAAATAAGAAAAGAGCTTCTGACCTATACACTGATTCGAGATTGCAGGCTTTCTGGATTCTATTTTATTTATTGTTTTAGACAGCGTGGCATGTTTCATGTCAACTTTGCTAGTTAAAACTGAAGCTGAGTGGAGTCAAAACAAATCTATTTTTTTCTAAGAGATTATACAGCTGTTTGAGTTTTAGTATTCCATAAGCACAGATGAACCCTAATTCCATAATTTTAATTTTCCCTTCCGGAATATTTTATTGTCAACGAATTTAAGGTCAGTTGTATAGGGATAAAGTATTCCTTTCCGGCAAAATATCTCGGAAGAGAAAATTTTAGATTCGAAAAAACGCAAAATACGACGAAAGAGAAAATAACAACAGCAGGCGAAATATGCAGAATATGCTGAAAGAGAAAGAAAATCTAAAAAAAAAAAACATTTTAATATACAAAATAAGAATCAGCAAAATTATGCAGCAAGAGAAAATTTAAATCAGGTTATTCTGGAAGACACAAAACCCCGCAAAATATTCTGGAAGAGAAAATAAAAATTAGCCACAACATACCGAAAAAAAAAATTTTAGTTAGTCATCAAATGTCGCAAAAGAAGATTAAAATCGGGCAAAATATGCCGGAAGAGAAATAAAAACTTAAAAAATACGTCAAAAGAAAAATCAAAACCAGCTCAATTATGCAGAAGGAGAATATTGAAATTATGCTAAATATGTCGAAAGAGAAAAAAATACGGCAAAAGATGCCGGAAGAGAAAATGAAAATATGATATTTGAGACAGGTAGAAGCTTGGAAAAAGTGGCGAGCTTAGCCGAAGTCGCGTTTCAATTCCGAAGAAATGAAGAAAATGAAATTAAAATTTGAAAAAACATGTTAGAAGAGATAATAAAAAGTCCAGCAAAGTATGCCGGCAGAGAAAATTTTTGACTAGAAAAATCAGTCAAAATATGCCGGAAGAGAAATCTCATATCTCGCAAAATATGCTGGAAGAGAAAATTAATTTCGGCAAAGTACGCTGGAAGAAAAAATTAGGACACGGCAAAACATGCTACAAGAGAAAATTAAAATCCCCCAAAATATGCCGGAAGAGAAATTAGAAAGCGGCAAAGCATATCGGAAGAGAAAATTAAAATCACGCCAAATATGCCAGAAGAGAACATTAAAATTCTGCAAAATATGATGGAAAAGCAGATTAAAGTACGTAACGTATGGAAATCTTGTCTGCGCTTTCACACGGCAATCGCTGCGAGAATGGAATCCTATTACACTCAAATTGAATCGTACAGGGTAATCCAATGAAACTCTAGAAATCGATAAACCGCAGAGGATTCACTGCGTGTTTGTAGTATGTAAATAATAGCTGTCAAGTTGTCCGTTCAAGAGACGAATCGCGTAACAAACAGGTACAAATAAGCTCATCAAGAAGAAAAACGCTTTTATTTGACAAATTTGTTTTACCCCCCCCCCCCAATAATAGAGACGTATTTTTTCGCTTCATATCTTTTCAAGATGTTAATTCAGTCGTTCAAATCTCACCCTCGCATACTCTCTCTCTCTCTCCTACTCCTTCTACATTCCTCTACTTCCCTTCTCAGTTAACCCTTCCCACACCCCAAATCCTTCATTCTCTACCTTTTTCCCCCCTCTTTTCCCAGGTAACACTGACCTTTCCCTACTTTCCTTTTCCAGGCCTCTCTACTCAACGCCTTTTATAATGATTTTTCCTACTTCCTCTCACTTACACTCACTTCTCATACTTCCTTTTCCTAATTACTTTATAACGCCCTTGGTTCCTCTCCCATTCTATCGTTACCCCTTATTTTTTCTGATCGTAAACAACTCCCCCTCTCTCACTTTTTCTACTTCCTCTTCTCTACTTCCTCTTACTTACACTTACTTCTTTTAGTTTCTCTCCCTAATTACTTTTCAACAGAAAATTCATTTCAGCAGAGATTTATTTTTTCTACCCTCAATGCCCCTTACTCCCCCTTGTTTCCTCTTATAATTACCCCTTAATTTTCCTAATTCTACACCACACCCTTCTCTCACTTTTCCTACTTTCCCTCTCCTACTTCCTCACCGTTACTCACCCCCTACTTCTCCTTACTTAAACTCACTTCTTATACTCCTTCTCCATAATTACTCTTCAACACCCCTACTTCTACTTTCGTTACTTCCCCTTGTTTCTCTATCATCATTACACCTCACTTCCCATAATTCCACACCACTCTACATCCCTTGCTCTTCCTACTTCCCCTCTTTAACTTCCCTCACCTACACTCACTTCGTATACTTTCTCTTCGCAATCACTCATTAACGTCCCTACTTCCTTTACCCTCATTATCCCTTACTCTCTCTTGATTCCCTTTCATCATTGCCCCTTCCTTTCCCTAATTCTACACCACTCCCCTTCCCTTACTTGTTCTTTTTTTCCCTTACTTACACTTACTTTTTATACTTTCTCTCTATAATTACTCTTTAACGCCCTAACTTCCTATTTCATTACTTTCTCTTGTTTCATTTCTATCATTACTCCTTACTCCATTAATTTCACACCACACCCTTCCTTCTCTTTGCCTACTTCCTCTCCCCTACTTCCGCTCTCTTACACCTACTTCTTATACTTCATTTCCCTAATTGCTCTTGAACGTCCTTACTTACTTTTTTCTTATTACCTTTTACTCCCCCTGTTCGCCTTTCATGATGACCCCTAACTTCCCCTGATCCTACGCGACTCTTCTTCAATAAGTTTTCCTACATCCCCTTTCCTACTTCTCCTTATTTACACTCGCTTCTTATACTTCCTCTCCCTAATTACTCCTTAAGGCCCTAACGTTCTCTTCCCTTACTCCCCCTTGTTTCCCTCCCGTCATTAAACCTCACCTCCCCTAATTCCAGATCACTTCCCTTCCCTCACTTTTCCTACTCACCCTTCTCTAAATCCCCTTCACTTCTCTACTCCCCAGTAATTTCTTCTCATTTCCCCTCACTTTCCCTACTTCCCCTTCCATTATTTACACTCACTTCTCACCCCTTATTTCCCTCAATTTCTCTCCCATAATTTGCCTCTATGCTTGTCGCTTTACAATGTACTATTTTTTTTAATGTAAAATAAATTAGCTTACTTAAATGCTTGTTCCATCAATTGATTTTCATAATGGCAATTGACATTAGCGAAATGAAAGTACCTGATAAAGTTTCCAAACACAGTAGTTCAATTTTCAGTTTAAAATTTTTTTTTGCAATACAAAAAAAATTTTTAACAAAATAGTTTAATTTTTAAGCAAAAAGATTAATCGTCAACGAAAAGTTAATTGTTAGAAAAGTAGTTTGACTTATAACCAAGTAGTTAAATTGTTAACCAAAAAAAAAAGAGGAAAAAATTGTTACAAAATGTTAACAAAATACGAGTAAGTACTTAAATATTCAAACAGAGAGATAAATTTTCAACAAAGAAGATAAATTTTCTTCTAAAAAGTACGAATTTTTAACAAAATACATAAATTTACTGAAAAAAGTTGATTTTTTAACCAAAAAAGGAATAGTTTAATTTTAGTTTTAAAAAAATTTATTTTTACCAAGAAATATGAGTTTTCAACTAACTAGTTTAATTTTTGCAAATTTTGCAAGCTAGTAGTTAAATTTTTAATTAAACAGATACATTTTTAAACAAGGAGATTGATTTTTTACTGAAAAAGACCAATTTTTAACGAATTAGATCAATTTTCTGATAGCAATGATGAATTTTCAACCAAAAAGACGAATTTGTAACCAAAAAATTATTTTTCGAAAAAGTAGTTCAAGTTTCTATCTCATAATTAAATTTTTAACGAAACAGATAAATCTTAAACCAAAAATAAAATAATTGAATTCTCAATATTAAAAAGTGTTTTTCAAACAAAACAAAAAAATTTACTACAAAATAGTCCAATTTTTAGCCAGAGAAAATAATCTTTAACCAAAAAATCAATTTAAAAAAAAGTAGTTACACTCAGCTCGAAACTTAACTCTTTTGTTTGAAAATCATATTTTCAAGTAAAAAGTGCAACTATTTTGTAGCAAATTCGTCATTTTTTGTAGAAAATTCACTTTCTTTATTAAAAATTTAAATATTTATTACTTGAAAAAATTATTTTCTTTAAAAATTTATGGTTAAAACTGTAACTGTTTCATTGAAAATAAAATTGTTTTGTTTGAAAATTAATATGATTTGTTGAAAATAATTCGTATTTGCTGGTTGAATTCCACTATTTTTGATTAAAAATTGAAAAAATATTTGTTCAAATATCAGTTAATTAATTTTTTGTTAAAAATGTGTCGTTGTTTGTTATTTAATTATTTTGTTGAGAGTTTTCTGTTTTATTAAAAATAATTTTTTAAATGAAAATACAATTTTGTTAAAGTTCATTTTTTTAGTTGAAGATTCTTCGCTTTGGTTCAAAACTTAACTTCAGAAAAAAAAATTTTTTAATTAATGTTTTTAAATGTAAATTTAACTATTCTATTTGTCATTAAAAATTTATCTTTTCTGGTAGAAAAATTTAATTTTTGGAAAAATTTCCTTTTTAATAGAAAATTAATCTTCTTGCTTAAAAATTCATGTTTTATGGTTTTTGGATTAATTTTTTCAAGTTGAAAGTTAATTTTTAAACTAAAAATTTAATTTTTTTATTTCTGGATCAAAGTGGAACTCCTTGGTTGAAAATTAATTTTCTTTTATAAAAATGTCATAATTTTTTATGAAAATGTATTGTTTTGTTAAAATTTAAAATGCTTTAACTAAAAATTGCACTATTTTCTTGAAAATTTGTCTGTTTGGTTCAAACTGTTTTTAAATTTTACTAAAAAAATACAGCACCTACCATTTATATTTATTAATTTGTTTATGATAATTAAGCAAATGCTAAGACTTTACCTGCTATTTGAACTTCTATTTAACAGAAAAAAATTTACTCAATTTGTAAAGCTAGAATATAACAAATTCTATTGATCAAGAATTTTGTTAAAAATTTTGCTAATCGAAAACTATTTTTTTTTCAATGTACGAGCTATCAATACAAGTTATCATCCTTTCTGGTTAAAGGGTTGAATGGCTTTAAGTGTCCTTGATCATAAATCCAGGGTAGCTACGCTGCTGTTGGTCACACATGACTGAGCAACGCCTTTCTTTTGGTTCCGCGGTTCCCGCATCGGCAAAGTGCCAAAGGCTGAAATTATAGGAACGCCGTGAAAACAGGTTTGCTTAATTTATGATTCAGTTTATTTGTTTCAAAATTAATTTTTTTGTTAAAAATTCATTTTTCTAGGATTTATTATTTTTGTAAAAAAATGTATCTCCTAGATTAATAAATAAATTACTTTGTTTGAATTAAACTACTTTGTTAAAAATAAATTTTTTGGTGGAAGATTCATCTAATTGGTTTAAAAAATTATTTTGTTGAGCATTCCTTTTTTTATGTCTGGAAATCAATTTTCAATTTGGAAATTTGAATTTAATCTTGGTTGAATCCAACTGTTTTTGTTTAAAGAATTAAAGTTTTTTTTGGTTGAAACGTGAATTATCACATATTTCGTTCAAAATTATTTCTTAGTTCCAGATCTTTTTTTTTTAGAAAATTTTTGCGGTTGAGAGTTGGACCAATTTGTTGAAAATTATTTTTCTTTAGTTAAAAAAAAATTCTTTAAATAAAAATTTAACTATTATATTTTTAGTTAAATTTATCTTTTTTTCTTGTAAAAATTGATGTATTTTGTTAAAAGTTAAAAATTTATCTTTCTTAATAGGAAATCAATTTTCTAGATTAAAAATTCATCGTTTAAGGAAAAATCCAATTACAAGGTTGCAAGTTGCACAACTTTTTTCGAAAATTAATTTTTTTGTTAAAGTTTAATTTTGTTGGTTAAAAATTAAATTATTTTGTTGTATTCTTTTTGGGCAAAAAAAAATTTTTTTAACTGAAATTTCACTATTCTATTTCTGATTCAAAATTTTTTTTTGGTTGAAAATTCAACTATGAGGCTACAACTTGAATTATTTTGTTTAAAAATAACTTTCTTTCAATAAAAATTCATTTATTTCAAGCCAGAATTCAGAAAATTTATTTAATTTGTCGAAAATATGACAAATTATCCAATGTGTTGATAAATTTGTATTTTTTAGTTAAAAATTAATCTTTTTGCTCAGAAATTCATCTATTTAGTTAAATATTGGACTATAGAATAATTTTCTTGGTTGAAAATTGGTCTTTTTAAGTGCAAAATTAATTTTTTCATCAACATTTTATATTTTTGATTAAAAATTAAATGCAACCAACCAGATAGCTAAGATATAACAAACAGAATTTTCAAAAAAATTGTAAAAAAATTCTGCTAATGAAGAAAGCTCCTTTGAAATTTGTCGCTGTACAATGTACAATTTTATTCTATTTTTTTACGTAAAGTACATTATTTTACGTAAATGTTTGTTCTGTTAATTGATTTTCATGATTGAAACTGTCATCAGCGAACCAAGTGTACCTACTAAAGTTTTCAATAGTTAACATAACTTTCGTCATAAAATTTACAATGAAAAAAGAAATTTACAGCGATCATCAATATGAGTCAGTTGAATGTTAATAAAATATCAAACTCGTTAACAACTTTATAGCTCTTCAAAATATAACTTTTCGCGAAGGAATGGAAATTGAAAGTAGGTCATGAAAGATATTAGAAAATCTCAGGTCAGTATTATTCCTTTAGTGATCATTTGCATGTCAACGCTTAATAAGCAAAACAATTTGAAAAGCTAAAGGAGGATCTTTCTGATAAATTTATAATTTTAACGGCGAAATTACTGTTCTAACGAGATTTTGCATTTGCGATCGAATACAGCTATTCAAAACAGTTTCCTAATATTAAAATAATACATTGAATGAAAAAAGCAGTGTGTGATGGAAAATGAAAAGGAGGAAGGAGAATAGGAAAGGAGGAAAAGGGAAGAAGTAGGAAGAAAATAGAAAGAGGAAGAAGGGAGGTGGAAGAAAGAGGGAAATAAGGAAGAAAATAAGGAAGGAAAGAAAAAAAGGGTGAAAAAGAAAGAGAAAAGGAAGAGGGGAAAGAGAAAAGGTGAAAGTGAAAAAGGGAAAAGAAAAAAGGAGAAACAAAAGAGGCAACTAAAAAAGGTGAGTAAAAAGGGAGAGAAGAAAAATGTTAAGAGGAAAGGAGGACGGGAAAAAATAAAGGGTAAAGGAAAAGGAGACAGTAAAAAGGGGAAAGAGGAAAAGAAAGAAGTAAGAAGAAAGGATAAAGAGTAAGAAGGAAAGTGGAAGGTGGAAGAAAGAGAAAAATGGGGAAGGGTAAAAAAGCGGACAAAGAAACTGTGAAGGGAAAAGGGAAAACGGGAAAGCGGAAAAGAAGAAATAAAATGGAGAAAGGAAGGGGGAAAAGGGAAAAAGAGAAAGCAAAAAAAGAAAAGGAGAAGGGAAAAGGTGAAAAAAAAAGGGAGAAAGGAAAAAACAAAGTAAAAGAAAAAAGAAAAAGAAGGGACAGGGGAAAATATAAAAAGAAGAGGGGAAACATAAAAGGAAAAAAAGGAGAAATAAAAAAGGACAAAGGAACAGGGAAAGTATGAAGGGGAGAAAAGAAAAAGGGGAAAGGGAAAAGGAAAAAAGAAAAAAGGAGAAACAAAAAAGGAAAATAGGAAAAGGGGATTCTCAGCCAACAAGATATTTTTCTGAGAAAATAGACAAATTTTTAACAACATAGTTGAATTTTGAATCAAAGGGATGAATTCTCACTGAGAAATAGAATACTTGAAAATTCTTGTAAGAAGGGAGAAGAAAGTAGAAAGGGAAAAGATGAAAAGGAAAGCGGAAGAAAGAAGTTAAAGGAAGAGGAGATGGAGTCAGGAGGGGGAAGGAAAGTAGGACAGGGGAAAAAATGAGGAAGAAAAATTAGGAAGGGGAAAATATAAGGGAAAAAGGGAAGAGGAAAGAGGGGAAGGGAAAAGCGAACAGGGAAAGGGGAAAGGGCAACAGGAGTAACAAAAAAGAAAAAACAGAAAAGAAAAAGGGGACAAAATCCATATTCATAAAAAAGTGAATTTTCAACCAATCGTTCTAATTTCCAAACAAAGAAGATGAACTTTTACACGAAAATGAATTCTTTACAAATTATTAAAATTTTCAACGAAGAAAAATGAATTTTTCAAGGAAAGGATGAATTTTCAACAAAAGAGTTGAATTTTCAATTAAAAAATATTTATCAGTTCAGCAAGATAAAATTTTTTTTAATTTTGGAATTTTTAAGTACAAAAGACGATTTTTCTACCAAATAATTTTCTTTAAAAAAAGAAAAATAATTATGCAAACAATTTTCAATTTTTGAAACAAAAAGATTTATTTGAAAGAAAGAGATGAATTTTAAGCCCGTCAATGCTAATTTTCAAAAAAAGAGGAAAATTTTCAATTAAAAAGAATTTTTAATTGAACATACAATACAAACAATTGTTTTAAAAAATTAAATTTTCAAGTGAAAGATATGAATTTTCAAACACAGAATACATGTCTTCTACAAAATAATTTTCGTTCAAAAAGAAAAATCATTAAATTTCCGACCAAATAATAAAATTATAAATACAAAAATAAATTTTCAAACAAATGGTTAATTTATTAAATAAAGGAATAAATTTTCATTTGTAAAATAAATTTTTAACAAATTAGTTTGATTTTTAATCAAGCAGACAGATTTTCAAATCAAAAGGGCGAATTTTTGAAAAAAAAGTTAAATTGATGTAAGTCGGGTATTCGTTGTAGAGCGTCCGGTTAAATCACAAAGGGATGTGTGAGGTTGCTGATTTTGTGGGTCGGCGGCAGAGTTTCCGCCGAGCTATTCCACCTGGAGAATGGTAGTTGCTAGAGCGGAGATAGTGGGAAGCTGACTAGTCTGGTGCTTGCCGGGCGCAAACCGGGTGCTGCCTAGTTTGCTCTAGGCAAGTTAGTTTTCGGCTGTGGAGACGGAGCCTGCACGGGCAAACTTGAGTTGTTTCTTTTTAAGAAACGGTCCAGTCGATCCATAGACTTGGCCCCTTTCTGCCGGCTGCTAATAAAGGCGGTAGAGCGGTTTGTTCCCACGTGTTGGGCCCGCCTTGGCGAATTTTGATTTTAGGGAGCTAGCCTCGCGTCAGTTCGATGGAGAGAAAAGTGATCTGAAAGCCTAGATTCCGTCGGGGGAGATCTTCAGCGAGGTCGTTTCGTCGGAGGCGAGGCTAGGAAGAGAGAAAAGGACTTGTTCGTGTCTAGGATGAGGGAGTCGTCGCTGGTGGTGGTGTCGACGGGTTAGGAAGAGTAGGAGTAGGCGTAAAGAGGAGAACGGTGTGGATGAACCACTTCCCCGGGAGGAAAAAAGACGATCTGAGATAAGTTTTGCTGGAGAGCGGCGAATCTGCGACGGATGCAAGCGTTTT
>JAUELO010141660.1:3829-17091 GCA_032357855.1 Amphibolips quercusostensackenii | reverse complement strand
AAATGAGCCACAAGAGACCTTTCTTGTATCACTCGAGAATGAGACGCTTCTGATTGCGAACTTGCATACTATCAAGAATGGTACTAATGCTAATGTTGTTGAGAGCCGCTGTTTTATACCAATAGAAAAAAATTTTGCTTTAGCAGCAACTCTCGGGCCTTACGATCCAGCAAAAGTAATGACAGATGAAACTAACGCTTATGTATCACTTCGAAAGCCTTCTCACATTGGCTTCTCCGGATTGCTACGGCATACAAACGGTCAAATTCCTGCCTGGCTTCACTTTCATTTGAGTCGCAGTGCTTGAATTGAATAACAAATCAATGGGTTAGATGTCACACACTCTGTAGATCATTCATGGTTTCATTTTTAAAAGAATTAGGTAGTCTGCAGAGACCACCTCTCTTTCGATGCCGCAGTCCCGGCATGACGAAGTGCCGAAGAGTGAACCTCTAGAAAAAATCGTAAATCTGGATTTCTCAATTCCAGGTTCCAGTGTATTTGAGATTTTGACTTGGCCCAATAGATAATATGCATATTTTGCCGCTTTTGCTTGATAATGTTTTTACCTAGCGCCATGCGCTCGGTCTTCATACTTCCTCAATATTTGTGCCTAAAGCTTCTGAAATTAAAGATCAAGGGATCGACAACTGTTATTTGGTGATTGTGAATTTTCTTTTCTTAAAGCTCCTGCGGCTTTGACAAACACATTAACATTACGCATCTCGTGCTTGGCACTCGATTATGTCTAAAGAAAAAATTTTCCTGCATTGATTTCAATTCTATCACATGAAATGTATACTGTAATTATTTTTGTACGTCGGTTTGTATATACTGATTCTGATATTGCAATATAAAGTATGAATTTTATTTTTCATAGTTGCACCTTGTGCCATTCTTCTGAAGAATCCTTTTTTCATTTTATTTTTCACGATTCACACGAAAAACAATCATTCTATTCAAAAATAATTAAGCCTTGGTATGCACACTATCGGGTTGTAACGAGGTATACACGCTGGGTCTGGTTTGCTCGGCAAAACTATCACAGCTTATATCTTCGTCCATAATTAAACAATTTTGTCTAATTATTTCTAATTTAATAGAAAAATCCTTTTTATTAAACTTGACTTCTTGAAAAATGTTGAACATAAAAAAAACATATACATATTTTAAAACAAGTGAAGAAATTTTTAGAAATTTTTTTTTAATGACTTTTTTTTTTAAATGACTGATATTTACATAAAAATCATGAGAAATAGGCCTAAATAGAAATTGATGGAAAGCTAAAAATTTAAACCTTGAAACTGTGTCTTAAGCCTTTTATATTTAAAAAAATATATTTATCCAGTGATTTAAATGTAGTCAAATTGCCGATTTCGCGCAAATAAATCATTATTCCAATCAGTTTTGGAGATAAAATGATATATAAAACATTAAAAATTTTAAGTGTTATTATTAATTCAAAAAAAATCTAAACGAATAATTTGAAGACATTTCTTTACAAAAATAATAATATACAATAATTATATAAAATAATAATTCAATCACACATTGATAGATTCTTACGACTCAGCACACGGCTCAACTGCGTGCCGTCGGTGCCATGCATCGTTGTTTTGGCAAGCATAGAGTCCACGTCCTCAGCACGATAAAGTTTGGCACGTGTCATTATTTTGATTATTTAGCTGCATGAAAAAGTTATTTTTATTTATATTTTGTGTTTCTGAATATCATAACGTGGTAAGATGCGCGTGAGTGTAAATCATTGTCTGCAGGTGCAAGACTTACGCTGCAAGACATGATCGTCACATACACATACGCACACGTGAACATTACACTTACTCGCACAATCACACTTTTGAATTCACACTTAAGCTAGAAACATTAAAAATATAAAAATCATATTACATTAACTAACATTTTATTTTTTTGCCTTTTTGTATTTTGTGACAAGCTATACACACTGGGTGTAATATACCCGTAACCAAACTTTCGAAATGCATCCTTTAATGGGGTTCGAGATCCTGAAGCTGCTAGAAGTATCTATGCGTTGTAGGAGCCCATAACTCCCCCCAGCCCCCCTGGGTCCTGGCTACTACTTCCTCACGCTACGAAATGACAAAACGTTAAAAATTGCGCCCGGGTTATCGTAACCCAGTGTGTATACCAAGGGTTTAAAAAAATGTTTAGATCTTTTTTGGGCTAACAACTTTTGTCTATTAATTTTTTTCTTACCCTGTATCGCTCTTCCACATTAAAAAAAATTTACTGTTATTTTTTATTACTTAAACAATAACCAAGCACCCTATCAAAAAATATAATATTAAATTTGTAGATACTTTTTATGAGCACATTTTTTGTTTCCTCACCTTTTTCGTAGCTTATTGTATTTTATTTAAAAAAAAATTGAATCTTTTTTAGGTGCAAAATTTTAGCTTATTCATATTTTTTTTATTTAACATTGTTTGACCGGGAAATGAAATTTTTTAAGTTTTTCTTACATTTTGTGCGATTATAATTAAAATTTTTGATTATTCAAGAAAAAAAAATGTCATGAAAATCTTCTAGGCCATCTAAAAAAAAATATCTTTCATCTTCTTCATTGTTTTTATGTCATACGTTTTTTGTCCTGAAAATGTCATTTTGCTTTGTTTTAAAAATTTTTTAAAATGCGTTATCTCGGATAATCTTCTATATACTAAGAAAAGTTGGGAACAAACGTAGACATTAGACAACATTAGAAGAGGAGGCAAATTTGACACAAATCTAACATTTTCTGTGATGAGAATGTAGAAAGATTATTTTCGACCAAAAAAGTCAATTTTTATCTATAATAATAATTTTTCAACAACAAAATCATTAATGAATTTTGAAAAGCAGTAGTTCATTTTTTAAACAAGCAGGAAAATATTCTATTGAAAAAGTTAAATTTTTGACACAAATATGTCTTAGGTGTTATTTGAATCAAAAAATATTTCTCTTTTAAATAAAAAATTTCATATATAAGCCAAAACATTTTTTGACTTTAAATCAAAAGCGACAATTCATTAGATTTTTTGAAAAGATTAATTTCCTAGCAATAAAGAAAATTTTGAAAAAAAAATATGTAAAATTTTAACTAAGTTCTTGAATTTTCGACTAAAATAGCAAAAGCAGTTGACATCTGTACTTCAAAATAATTTAATTTTATATTTAAAACAACAGTGAATTTTAACTAAAAAAATAATTGTTAACTAATTTCTAAAAAATAATAAAGTTTACAACCAAATAATAACGTTTTTAAACAAAAATATAAATTTTTAACAAATCAAATTTGTTTTCACTCAAAAAAATCATTTTTTTATGAAAAATACAAAAAATAAATTTTTAGTCAGAAAAATTGATTTTCGACGGAAAAAATTATTTTAAAACTAAAATAATAAGCTTTTAACACAAAGAATGACCGTTAAACAATGTAGTTCAACTTTTAACCAAGTAGTTGAGTTTTTTATCAAAAAAACAAAGTTCTTACAAAATATTAAATAAATTACGATAAACTTGAAAGAATATTATTATTCTCTATTAAGAACAATTAAATTTAGCAACAAAGGAAGATTTCTCACACTAGAATCCATGCAATCGCGAACAAATACTTGATTTTTCAACTAAAACCCGTTGATTTTTAACAAAAGAAAAAAAAAATTTTAGTTTTAAAACAAAAACACTTGATACTTTAAACAAAAAAGATTTGAATTTCAGATAACAGCAAACAGAGGATTTACACACAAAAAATTTTTCACGAAATATTCGAATCCTCAACCAGATAGTTGTATTTTTGATTTTAATATATCAATTTTTTGACAAACTGAAAAAGTTTAACGAAAAAATACCGTTTTTCAACAAAAAATGTGAAATTTTATTTCTTAGTCAAAAAATTATAATTCAAACAAAATAAAACTTATCTTACACTTAATTATAGGTTTTTAACAACAACAAAAAATGAATTTTAAACAAATTGTTCTACTTTCAGTCAAGTACTTGAGTTTTTTTTTACCCAAAAAAATTAATTTTCGACAAAAATGTTACAGTTTATATTTTAACCAAAAACTTTTTCAAATTTTAAACCAAAAAACGTCGAATTTGATCCAGAACTAAATATTTTTATCAAGAACAATTTTAATTTAGAAATAATTTCGCGACAATTCCGTTATTTGGAATGACTGATTTAGTCACCAGTATTGGCTGACTCATTTATAAAAACAACTATTTTTCTAAAAGTAATGACTTATCTTTCAGTCAAAGCATGCCTTGACAATTTCATTAATTAAACTTTGATTAATTTAAATATAAAGTGTAAAATAGATCAGAATATCCTTGTTAATTAAAAATCAATGTTTGTGATTTTTATTTCATATGCATTGTATTTGGTTTGTAATATTTTTTTTCCTAGTTAAAGGCAAAATCATTATTAAATTTTTTTAATCAATCCTTGAATGGAATCATGTCCTGCTCGTGAATACATAAAAAATATAACTAACTTCATATTATTTAGTAAATTGTTTGATCAAAATTTGTGATATTTAGCATACTAGTTATCATTAAAGTAATTGAAACTTATTAAAACCTGGATTGATCGCCAGTTTTGAGATTGACGGTTACAAAGATCGAGGTGATAGAAAATATTTTTTCCTTTTGCGGAGACAAGCGTAAACTATGTATCTAGCTGGAATAAGAGAGAAAGTTTGCTGCTGCACGTTAAAATGAATGTTTTTCCTGTTTACGTACTCAAAACATTTGCTGTCCGTTTAGCATCTTTTTTGATATAAGAGCTTTTTCTTAAATAGTCAGTCCGGATACTTAATCACCTTTGTAGCTTGCTTGCTCAAACCATTCAAAGACAGCATTATCCACAACAAGATCACTATCTTGCATCAAAATGTCTTGCAAAACACTTGCCAGAACTAGACATTTAGAATTTACAAAACGTCATAGAGGAAAGATGAGTTCGGTAGCTATACGACAGCGCCACTTATTTTAACCTATGACAAGAAATTAAAATTTCAATTAAATATAAACGTGAAATCTTATAGTAAAAAATCAACTTTTAACCGTAGTACAACATTCATCATCAGACCGAATTGGTACCACAAAGATACATTCGATCCGTGATGCTAACCGACCGCGACTTTTTCAACAATGCATGTACCGAAATGCGCTAGACTATTTGAATTTAATAAATAAAATTAATAATGATACACGCTTTCAATCAAATAAATTAGTTTGCTGAATCATGGCAAAAACTAATATGATTGGTATTTGTTCCCCCTTGAGAGTCAACTGCGATGCAACGTTGTGACGGAGTTACCCAGTCCCAGTGAAAAAAAAAGGAATAATTGATTAATTAAGAAATTAGTTACAGGTAATTTAATGGAATATGATTAAATTAAGAGTAAGTAACACTTGAAACTGCCAGTATTTCAAAAAAATAATTAACATACTCTTAATCGGGAAGATTATCTGCCTTTAAGAACAACATATATCTCGGAGTTTCATGAGTGCAAAGAAGTTTTAATAGCGACTTGATTCTTTAAAGAAATATTTTTTGGCATATATAGTCTACGGTTAAATGCAGCTTTCTGACTTTAGAGATCATTAGTAATTATAAAATACAATACCTTATCGCACTTGCACATGTTAAAGGCCGAAAAAAAATTGGTCGCAATTAGTGGGGTATTTTCTACCTCGTATTTGACTCGGCAAATCAGTCTGTTGAGCCTATAAATATTTATACAACTCAAAAATATATTTCTTCTTGTGAATTTTTATTCCCTCAGTACAAAGAAATATTAATTTCGATTCACAACACATTTATTTGGATCAATGAGTCATTTATTTGGTTTGAATGCTAGATTTTTGACTTTCATTAATATTCTTTTGATTCAGAGTTATATTTTTTTCAGAATAGGTCGTACTTTAATACATATAATGCCAATTTGCAAATAATTAAGACTTCCAACAACTTCATCCAAATAAAATTCACTTAGTAAAATTAACCTTTTTCTTAGTGCATAAGTATTACATTAAATATACTTTATTAATCATTTTAAGTATTATTGAAACAAAAAAAAACTGCAGGTGATTTTGTTGCTTGTAAAATTTTCCGCGGCTAAATTTTAACTGCTATTGAGCGAAAGCTTATCCTACATTGGAATCAGCTTGCTCGTCTGCTACGTTCTTAGCTGCAATAGGAAGACGTAAAAGTTTGAATGAATTGTAGCTATAAATTGGGATACCAGATTAGAAAAACTTGGTTGCATAAATAAAATGTTAGGATGAAAATTTTTATTTTTATGTCTTAAAATACAAATCTCTACCCTAACCTTCTATTATGAAACTAAATAATATATCCTTGTTCTGACTATCATGAAAATTTACTAATTTGATAAACATTTCAAAATATCAGTCAAAATTTAGAATTTTGACATTAAATTTGCGTTCTGTTACTTAAAAAAATTTTTTTGGTAAACTTTTATGGTAACTCCCTAATTTGATGAAATTTGTCAAATTTAAATCGGTTTTTTTAATCTTTTTATTTTAATCCTAAATTCCTCTTGGGTTCGTTAAAAAACGCCCTTATTCTGACTTTTATAAAACTAACTAATTAGGTAATAATTGAAAAAGTCGCTTCTTCAAATCCCTAAATTTTAACGCCAAATTCCTTTTCTGTACAAGAGAACTCACCTTGTACCGACTTTTATCAAAATTTATAAAGTGAATAATATATATTCGAATTTGAGTTTAATTTCATAATTTTGATGTTAAATTCGTGTTCTGTGCCCCGAAAACCGCCCTTTTACTGAGTTTTTTTTCAATAAACCAATGCTTGAGATTTTCAAAGTATAACTAGAATTTTGGAATTTTGGAATGCTAATCCCAAATATGTGTCAGATTAAAATATTTAAAAATTTTTGCATTTTTGAATTTGTACGCTAAATTTGTGGTCTGTGCCCTAAAAACACTGTCATGTACGGAGCAAAAGGCGAGGGGAGTTTCAAAAAGAGTGAAAAAGAAAAAGACTAGTGTGCTGATTATGTCCAGTGGGTGACACTTGACTAATTATTTATTATAAATTCGTTTGTCACTATCAGCCTTTAGGGAAGTCTGTCTGTGTTCAAGGAATAATAGAAAACGTAACTTAGTTTTGACTTGAATCATTATATAATAAGAACGGATATATGGTAGAAATTAATACAATGAAAACTTATTTTCGCCTTTCTGTGTTTGAAAGCGCAAAAGAGAGTTGTTTTGTCTATTAGGTTGTACATTCAAGTTGTATATTTAGGTTATACAGTTCTAGACGATTGTTGCTTGTGATACATATCATTATAACTATTGCTTCAGTTCAAGCACACGCATGTACTTATATTTTACATATCTGGATTAATATTTTAATTAGTTTTTGTTTGAGTTATTCAGATTATGAGTACATTTGCATAGTAATAGATAAAGTTGTAATTTTTATAGGGGTAGGATCTGCAATTAGTTTTTTTTAGTTACCGATCATAAATTAAGTTATTGGTATTCTTTTGAATTCTTATCCTTCCATGTTAACACGCTTAAGGCCTTGTGTTTTCTGTGTTACCGACCGGAGAAAAGTTATCAAGGCTAGGTTTAAGCTTAAAGAAACTGGCAGTGCGCCCAGTCACAATTAATGTCCTTAGAATTAAAAAACTTAGGGTGAGGTAGGTTACACTTTAAGAAGTGTAACCTTAAAATTTGTAAAGTTTTGGGATGTAACAGTCCTCCCTGCCCAAGATAATCATTGTCCTCGATAATTTTTGTTCTATTCAAATAATTCAATAGTGTATATTGAGACTGCTTGAAGTCAATTTGAATCAGATTTTTCTTGCTTAAGGTCTGAGGTTTGACCTTAATTATTGAATATTTCAAGGTGATAACTTTATGTGTAGTTTAATTTACTGATTATAGTCTGCGAAAGCTTGTGCTCAGATTCACGTGTGTGTTCTAGAATTTTATTATGTATAGATATGTGTGTATTTTTGACTCAACGACAAGGTTTCTGTAAGAACTCAAAACTTGCTGTTATGTGTATGTCGCTGTCTTTAAAGACACAGTTTATGCTTAAATCTAGCTTTTATTACAACCTTGAGGCTTCCCAACCTCACTTTTAAAATTAATAATTCAATTTATTCCCAAATATGAAAGATCTAATAGGGTCGATCCATTTCTTAATACACTTATTTTAAATAACGTATTTTCACGTAGTCGGCAATGATTTCCCTGAAGATTTTGTCGTTATGCCTTAGTCTTTTTCCGATACATTTCTGAACGCGTGTGATTGCATATTATTTAAATTTTTTTTCTAATTTTTTCCTATTGGCCATTTTGTCGAAGTGCTACTTTTCTGCTTCTAGCTTTTCTCTGGTTATGTAGGCGAAGTCTCGCTGTGCTGCGAGAGTATTTTATCCACTGCTTGGCTACAGTGGGACAGTATGTGTATGCCCGAATTTATATCATTTATTCTTCTGGCACGGTGGCGAGCAATCCAGGATGGAAGCCTGCGTATAATGCTGCAAGTGTTCCTTCTGCAAATAGAGAGTTGCATTAAGTTTTTAGGTATATTACTAAACATGCATGCTGAGTATGGTAATCTGGAGGTTTCATCATGCGAACTACTAAAAGTATAGTCGAATGACGGAAAGTTATGTCTTTGTTTAACTTGCCTAACGAATTTGAATCTTTAAAGTTTGTTTATGGCATATTAGTGAAATATGGCTTATCTTTCACTTACACCATGCTCTTTTCAAAATCCCTGATGAAGTTTTGTATATTAATTGTCTTATAACCTTTAAGGACATAATGATGGGCTCAATGCATAATCTTAATATGCAATCATTATTCAGCAGAAATGCAAAACAATAATATATTTTTATGGATTTTGAAAAATTGGTAAGAATGTTATTATCATACATTGTTGTGATAGATTATGATTTAAGGTAAAGATAAGGAAAGAAGTAGGACACACTAAGAAGAAGAGTCAGTTAGTCGACAATGCGTTGACGGTCTTCTTCTATCACCGTCTAAATGGAGTTATAGGGTGGATTCGCGTTTGTCATTTTTCTTGAGAATTGACAGGCGTTTATGTATAGTACGTATATATTTATTTCTTGGGTTGGCTACTGAGCGGTCATAATGAGAATGTTGATGTCATTATTTCTGGTTGTAATTGGTTCGTCCAATCTGTACCTAAACAACTATTTTGCTTAGATGTTGTTATTTTGCTACAGGCGTTTTTATATCTATGTAGGTAAAGTCGTATTTTTGTTTAGATGACGCTTTATCTACTTCACAGCCATCATGGAATATGACATTATTCTTCTTTCTCATTGTGCATCAGCACATTTTATACTCAAAAGTGTGTGCGATTTAAGAAATAGTTCAGGGAAAGTGATAATAAGAAAAGCTAAGGTAATGTTTTTGATTTTATGACATCAGAATCTCTTTTTCGTTGATTATTTGTATAGTGATGATATCCTGGTGAAGGGCTTGTAAGAAATTAAGAAAGATTAGCCAGCTTTAGCGTTTTTGTGCCTTTTTCGATTTATCACTTTTTTGTTTAATCAAAACTAATTTTTTGATGGTTAGAGGATAGTTCGACATTTTTCAGGAAGATTCTACTAGTTCTGTATCATTAGCATTTTTTTTATTGACTTGTTTTTTTATTTTTAACTTTGTGATTTTTTTCTTCGTTTGCTTCGTTTCCAGCCAGGCAATTTCGACAAAATAAAATTTTTAACTTTTTTTCTGAGGTATTCTCTTCTTAGAATATCAGTTATAGCCAAAGAAAAATCTGGAGAGACTACTTGTGAAAAGGTACAATAGATTTTATTATGGGAAGTGTTATTGTGATTATTTTGTGAGTGTCACTTCGATATTATACCGTTATTTATATACGTTTATCTTCATTTACCAATAATTCCTCGTTTAATGAACCTAATTTTATAATAATGATATCGGCTTCTGTGTAAATTAAAAATGATACTTTTACATGCATAGAATAAGAGGATGAAAATTCTACAGCCAGAGAATGAAAAGTGAATTTTATATGAGAGACCGTGAGATCGATTGACGCTTTACCTTTATCTCGCCCGTCGCTGCGTGCGTGCGGCGAGCGAAGTGCGAGCTTAAATGCATAAAGTATGTAATAGGCTAAGAGTTACTATTCTCATGCTGATAATACGAATTTGGATATACTGTAACTTGCAACGTAGCTGTTGGATAATAGGAATAAGGGTTGTACAATGTGAGATATTCACCCTTAAGCGCAGCTTTAGGTTTTTATTTAAAACGAGTACCTCCACCAAGGAATCTGCAAACATTTTCCTCTTAATTCATTCAAATAGATAAACTTTCATGAAAGTACCATGATTATGTTTCTTTAAGCGCCAATCGCTGTTTTAGATGTTTGATTAAATCATTCAGTGTCGCAAACGTTTTTCCATTAATACTGTCTGGAGCCAACCCTTTCAATCGAGGTAAATCTGCTTTAAGATACTGAGTTTCACAACTAGCCGGCACGACGATTCCCTGTTTATAATGTCCTCTATGGCATCTCTGACGGGAATGTTCTTGCCTTTATAACAGGAGATGTTAACAACCCCTTATTGTACGGCAAAGCATTCAGCCCTTGATGTTTCATGGCATCACTAAGTGTGCAGTTGATATTGCGAGAGAATTGCATCTAATTAAGCTAGCTAGGCATGTTGTGATTTATGTGTATCGGATTAAAAATAAATTTATAACAGAAATTGAAAATGATCCACTTCAGTGAAAACTGACAAACTATTCACTTAAATTAAATAAATATTCAAATAAGTAAATGCATGTGTATTAAATGTTTACTTTTCGAAGAATTGATAACTTTTTAGAAAATGGACTTTTGTTTTAGAGAGTGAAATGTCAATTGTGTTCGAGAAACGTCTGACCGCGAATGTACTTTTATCACTTAACAAGGAGTATGACTCCGTTGCCCAGTGGAAAATTGCGTAAAGGTCAGGCGCGTTACCTACATTGATTTTCGATCCCGCGCTGAATAGTACAGGTGTGCTGACATTGAAATTAATGGTATAACGCAACTTTTCATTTGAGATGTGCGAAATATTCCTGAACGCTGATTCATCGAATGATGATTCGCCAAGCAATCCAATGCATGAATGGTCGTGAACTTGTGCACTGACTGGTGATTATTGAACCGCGTGAACTTTTATAAGGGCTGTATTCAAGGTCAGTGAGCTCAAATGTGATTTTACTTTTATTTCACAATTATTTTGAATAAAAGAAAATAACGAAATAAAAAATGTACTTGGGTGTGCATATTTGTAGATTTGATTTTAGCTTAAGGTGAATTGGTCATAATGAGTGAATGTATTATAAGAGTTTCATTCACGGGTAATCAATCTGCAAAATGAAATTTTTATAATAGATTTATCTCACAAAAAAAAATCTAGAATGTAAGAATTTCGAGCAAAGGACCATTTAAAGATGTGAAGGGATTAATATTGGCCTTCAGAAAATTTTTCATTTAATGCTACAGCTTTAATTTAATTTGAAAAATAGCAGGAATTTTAACGTTTGAAACATTTAAATTATTAAAAGTGTAAAAAGGGTTTAATATTCCGCAAAAAGATGTTTTAATTATCTTATATAAGGTGTACTAGCCTTTTTGTTTTCTTTCTACTAGGTTTGGAGCACGGTTATGAATTGTTTTAAAATCCTAAGGAAGTATTGAGTTTAAAACTGTCTAAATGTTTTATAAAATATTTTAGTTTCTTATGAAATTAAATAAATTGATTCAAAATCAGGAATTGATGAATTTAATTGTCTCAGGAATGATTTCTCTATGCCAGAGATTTCAGATGAAATCGCCCAGGTTATGACGTCAAGATCAACACTTTTGTCTCAAATTAGAATTTCAAGCATGCTAATTGCTGATAATAAAAATCTTTTACAAATTGCAAATTTGGACTTTAAGAATATTTTTTATGAATGAAAAATTATAGTCTTAGACTTTTATTTATTTATAAGTTTTTCCAGATAGTCAGGCTTTGACATATAACGATAATTTAAATGCTAATAAATTTATTATAGGAGCTCTATTAAGGGTCATCAATCCATTAAAATAACTTAAAATAGAATTAGGACTTGTGTAAATAGAATGACGGAAAGTAAAATTTCGTATAAATAATATGTAAAAATGTAGAGTGATGTAACTTGTCTTTTGAAAATTTTTATTTTCAGATGCAGTTTTTAAACGTTCACAATATTGTCAAGATCGTACGTTTAAATAAGTAGAATTTTAACAAAGTTCAAAATTTTTAAAACTTTGAAAACAAAATTCGAAATTATAAACTGAAATTTTGTTTTAAATTATTGGTAGTTTACAAAACGCGATTTTTAATTTATGATTTTCGATGACGTTAATTTTAACTCTTTGCTCGTACAATCCTTCTACAAGGAGCATATGCAACGATATTTTGTATGTTTATCAACGATTCAGACCTCGCGAGCACGCGTACAATACCAAGGCCTATCATCCACTTCGAAATTTTCCTTGCCCTGAAGGTGACCATGCAACGTATCTAAGAAGGACTAATATTCTTAAGTGCCGATTAAATGTATATCTCCAAATTAGACTATAATTAAATTGATAATAGAATCACTGAATATTAACGAAAGTTGCAAACCACTACCACCAACAAATCAGCTGTCATGTACCGAGCAAAAGGCAAAGGTTGTTTGGAATAGAGTGAGAAAGAAAGAGACCAGTGCGCTTATTATGTCAAGTTTGCAAGGCTTGACCAATTTATGATTGTGAGTTCGTTTTTTACTTATCAGGAATATAGGAAGTGTGTCTGTGTTAAGTGAATACTTAAAAATGTAACTTAGTTTAAACAAGATTTATTAAAGGATAAGAACAGATGCATAGCTAAATTGATGCAATAAAAACCTACTTTCACCTTTCAATGTTCAAAAGGACAAGAGAGACTTATTTTATTGATTGGGTCTCCTTTAGTATCGAATTGCAGCGACGGAACTCTAAAGGATGTCTGCTGAAGTTATTTTAAAGCAACTCTTATAATTTTAGAGCAATACACGAACCTAAAACAGCTACCAAATTCACTAATAATTTATTTTTCACGAACGTATAACACAACGGATTTTATTTGAGAATATGACTCTACAACGATGAAAAGTCTTAGCCA
>JAUELO010141154.1:0-17096 GCA_032357855.1 Amphibolips quercusostensackenii | reverse complement strand
TGTACATTAAAAAAATTGACTAAAAATTTAGTCGAACCTTTTATTTCAAAAAGGTTATTGTTCAGACAAAAGAAAAAGATTAACTTTCAACAAAGTATATGAATTTGTAAACAAATTTTGAATTTTTGAAGGAATTTAAGGCAAAATAGATACACTTTACGCAAGGAAATAAAGCTTTTACGAA
This sequence comes from Amphibolips quercusostensackenii, assembly GCA_032357855.1. Taxonomy (NCBI): domain Eukaryota; kingdom Metazoa; phylum Arthropoda; class Insecta; order Hymenoptera; family Cynipidae; genus Amphibolips; species Amphibolips quercusostensackenii. The sequence goes on along the minus strand of JAUELO010141154.1, from coordinate 16,912 downwards.
AATAATGAATCTTCAACCAAAAATAAATTTTTAACACAATAGTTGAGTTTACGACACAAGACATATTAATTTTCTAACAAATTTTGATTTATTATTATTATTATCATGCACATAAATTATAAATTCCTTTCACCGTTAAAATTTGAAAATAAGATTTAGGTATAAAAATGAAATAATCTAATACTTTTATGTGAAAAATATGTCCAAAAAATGTGGTGAATTAAATCTTATAGAAAATGCGAATTAAATTCAAATAGTCAAATTTAATTTTACTTTAATGTATACATCAAAGTGGAATTTAAAAAATATTTAAGGTACGGTATTCAGTTATTTTTTATTTAGTGAGACATATTTTGTTAATGATAAAAATAATTTTATAATTTTAAGGAACTGTTAGTAAAAAGAAAAAATTTGTCATTTATATTGAATTTTCTTGCTATGATAAAAAAAACATCCATAAATCATGTACGACGTTAGCAATCATAGAATCTTTTTTTTTAATTTATATCGAAGTCTTGAAAAATTAACCTGAGTTTTTTTTTACTTTAAAAAGGGAAATTTGAGCGCGCTTAGGATGCACAATGTTCTAGTTCTGCTAAACCATTTTTTTTTAAATTTTTGTATAGTAGTTTATGAAAAAAATGTCTTTCTCAAAAAAACGACATATTTCGTAGTCGGCATGAAAACGGCAACATTTTTTTATTAAATTATAAATAACAAAATATTTGTTTTCCTTCATAGGCAACGTATTCCACCCCCTCGCATTGGGTTCCATATTCGGAACAAGAAATTCCGGATTTTTACCCGGATGTTCTAAATTAATATTTTCTTTTTTAGTAACAGTCTCAACCGAACCATCACCTGTCAAACCACAGGAAGGTGATTTTATGGAAACTTACGAAGGTGCTCATGTTGCAACATATAGGAACGGCAAGTGGCACTAACATCGCAAGAAGGCACACCCACTTCCTGATCGTACAGCGGGTAAATAAAAAAATCTGACATGTATATTGTATTGTGCAAAAAGGTCGAAATTATATAAATGACCTATAAATTTATAAATTAGTGAAAATCCACAAAAATTCAATGTATCCAAAAATTCGCGCAAGAAAATCAAAAAATTTCCTGTTTCTGGTACAATTCCTAGGATGGTAAGCATATAAAAAATTCTTCCTCCTCACGTGATGAAATTATATTAGTATATTGGAATCTATGTCAATAGAATGTACTAGCAAATGTAAGCCTTAACATTTCATTTCTTTGCGAGTTATGGATGTGGGTCTTTTTTTCTTGAATAACCCTCTATAAATTCAAAAAGTGCAATTGCAAGGATATATCTGTTGAGAAAATTTAATTATATACGCACTGTGCTAATAAAAATATAGTCAAATTTCAGGCAAAGCTTCTTTTGTGTAAAGTGTGCGTTACAGTTCTGACTTCATTTGAGTGTGTTATCTTTTCACTTACACAACAAAATGAATGAAGACCGAGGGGAAAAACATGGCACAAACTAAAACAATGCTGGTTTTCCCCTGCCATTAGGTCAAAATAATAAAGATAATGTCGCATGTCAACACTGAGAAAATATGTAAAATTTATAATATGATAAATAAAATGATTGAGCATAAACATGAATTTTTTTTGACAATTACCTTAATCTAATTTCTCATTCATATTTCTGGTTTAAAATTAAAATATTTGGTTCAAAATTAAACACTTTTATAAAAACTTAATATTTGCAAGGAAAATTAAACGCTTTGTAGAAAATTAACTTTTTATTAGAAAATCATAATTCTGGGTTGAAAATTTAACTGTATTCTATATATTTTCATCTTTTTATCTTGAAAATTCAACAATTTTTTTAAAAATTAACTTTTTGTTTTGAAAACTTTTTTGTTAAAAATTCAAACTCTTAAGTTAGAAACTGAACTGTTTTGTAGAAACTTCTACTACTTTGTCTTAACAATTACATTATTTCATGAAAATTAGCATTTTGGTGAAAACTTCATATTTTTTGTCCGAAATTCAAATATTGGGTTAAAAATGAAACTATATTAAAAAAATTTAATTATTTGAAAGCAAGTTAAACTGTTTTAAAGAAAATTAACCTTTTTATTGAAAAATTAAATTTGCGTGTTGAAAATTTAACTGTTTTGTAGATATTTTAATTATTTTGTCTCAAAAATTCAACAATTCAATGAGAATTATCGTTTTTGTTATAAATTAACTGTTTTCTTGAAAATTCATGTGTCAAAGTTGAAAATTAAGATGTTTTGTATGAAATTGGATCTTTTTGTCATGAAAATTCAACATTTTTGTTAAAAATTAACTTACTTCTTGAAAATTAACCTTTTTGTTGATATCTAACTTTTTTGTTAAAAATAAGATTTTTTGTAAAAAATTATTATTTAAAAGTCAAAAATTTAACTGTTTTGTAGAAAGCTTAATCTTTTTTTGTTTTATTAGTTTGACATTTTTGTTGAAAATTAACTTATTTGGTGAAATATTAACGTATTTGTTGAAAATTCATATTTTTGTTTAAAACTGAAGCTACGTTATAAAAATTACATTATTCGGAAGAAAATTTAACCATTTTGTAGAAAATAAACTTTTTTTATAAATAAATCATATTTCCTGTTCGAGAATTAAACTGGTTTGTATATATGTTTATCTTTTTGTCTTAAAAATTTAACTATTTTGTGAAGAATTAATTTTTTTGGTAAAAAAGCTTCTTTTTCGAAAATTACTATTTTTAAGTTGAAAATTGAACTTTTCCGTAGCAAATTTAACCTTTTTGTTATGAAAATTCAAGAATTTTGTTAAAAAATAACTCTCTTGTTGAAAAATAACTTTTTTGTGAAAAATGTATACTTTTGAGCTCAAAATTGAACTATTTTGCAGAAAATTTTAACTTCTCCTCTTAAGAATTAAACTATTTTGTTAAAAATGAACTATTTCGTTAAAAATGAAATTTTTTGTTGAAAACTAACTTTTTTGTTCGATGATAACTTTTTTGTTGAAACCTAATTTCTTTGTTGAAAAATGGACTTTTCTGTTGAAAATTTATATTTTTATATTAAAAATTGAACTGTTTTGTAGAAAATTTTTACTTTTTGTCTTGAGAATTCATAAATTCTTTTAAACATGAACTTTTTTGTCGCAAATTAAATTTTTGTGTAAATTAATTTTTTAATTAAAAATAAACTTTTTTTGTTAAAAATGTATATATTCGTGTTAAAAAGTGAACTACTTTGTACAAAATTTTATCTTTTTGGCTCAAAATTCAACACTTTTGTCAAAAATAACCTTTTTTGTTAACAATTAACTTTTTTCTTAAAAATTCATATTTTTTGTTTAAAATCTAAATATTTGGCTAAAAATGAAACTATTTTTACAATTTTAAATATTTAAAAAAAAATTTTATGTTTTGTAGAAAATTAACTTTTTCATTTAAAATTATATTTCCGGATTGAAAATTCAAGTGTCTTGTAGATATTCTTATCTTTTTTTCTTAAAAATTCAATAAATTTGTAAAAAGTCAACTTATTTGTTAAAAATTTATATTTTTTGTTAAAAATCCAAATATTTATTCGAAAATAAAACTATTTTTAAAATCTTAATCATTTGGGAGAAAATTTAATTCTTTTGTAGAAAATTAAGTTTTTATTGGCAAATCATATTTTCAGGTTGAAAATTCAACTGTTTTGTAGATATTTCTATCTTTTTGTTTAAAGAATTCCACAATTTTGTTAAGAATTAACTTTTTTGATAAAAATTAACTTTTTTATTAAAAAGTCCTATTTTCATGTAAAAAATTGAACTTTTTGGTAGAAAATTGAACCTTTTTGTCTTAAAAATTCAAGAATGTTGTTAAGAAATAATGCTCTTGTTGGAAATTAACTTTTTCTTTCAATTCATATTTTCAAGGTAAAAATTGAACTGTTTTGCAGAAAATTTCACCTTTTTCTCTTGAATATTCAAAAATTTTGTAAAAAATTAACTTTTTTGTAAAAAATGACCTTTTTTGTTAAAACCTATTTTTTTGTTAAAAATAGACTTTTTTGTTTACAATTCATATCTTTGATTCAAAAATTGAACTGTTTTGTAGAAAATTTTTACTTGTGTCTTGAAAATCTAACAATTTTATTAAAAATGAACTTTTTGGTCGAAAATTAATTGTTTTGTTGGAAATTAACTTTTTTTGTCAAAAATTCATATTTTTAAGTTAAAAATTGAACTGGTTTGTACAAAATTTCATCTATTTTGCTTAAAATTTAACACTCTTGTTAAAAATAAACCTATTTGTTGAAAATTTACTTTTTTTTTGAAAATTCATATTTTTGTCGAAAATTCAAATACTTGCTTAAAAATAAACTGTGTTGGAGAGAACGAAATTTTTTATTTCAAAATTATATTTCTGGTTTGAAAATTCAACTATTTTGTTGATACTTCTATATTTTTGTCTTAAAAATTCCACAATTTTGTTAAAAATTAACTTTTTTGTTAAAAATAAACTTTTTGTTAAAAAGTCCTATTTTCAAGTGTAAAATTAAACTTTTTTGGTAGAAAATCAAACCATTTTGACTTAAAAAATCAAGAATGTTGTTAAAAATAATCCTCTTGTTGAAAATCAACTTTTTTGTTTAATTTGTATTTTCAAAATACAAATTGATCTGTTTTGCAAAAAATTTTAACTTTTTTTCTTGAATATTTACCAATTTTGTTCAAAATTAACTATTTCGTTAAAACCTAAATTCTTTGTTGAAAATTGACTTTTCTGTTGAGAATTAAAATTTTCAAGCTGGAAATTGAACTGTTTTGTTGAAAATTGCTACTTTTGTTTTGAAACTTTAACAATTTTGTTAAAAATGAACTTTTTTTTGCAAAAATTATATTTTTGTTAAAAATTGATTTTTGTGTTAGAAATTTTTTTTTTTTTTTTGTTAAAATTTTATATTTTAAATTTAAAAATTAAACTGTTTTGTACAAAATTTTATCTGTTAAGCTTAAAAATCACCTGTTTTTCTAAGAATTAACATTTTTGTTGAAAATTCTTATTGTTTGCTTAAAATTTGAATATTTGGCTAAAAATGAAACAATATTATACAATTTTAAATATTTAAAAGAAAATTTAACGTTTCTGTCCAAAAACCAACTTTTTTACTGCAAAATTATATTTTCATTTCAAAAATTCAACTGTTTTGCAGATATTGTTATCTCTTTGTCCTAAAAATTCTATAATTTTGTCAAGAATTAACTTTTTTGTTAAAAATTAATTTTTTTTTTGAAAAGTCGTATTTTCAAGTGAAAAACTAAAATTTTTGGTGGAAAATTAAACTTTGGTTTGAAAAAATTTGAGTATGTTGTTAAAAACTAATTCATTTGTTTAAAATTAAATTTTTTTGTGTAAATTATTATTTTCGAGATAAAAATAAACTTTTTTGCAGAAAAACTTCAACTTTTTCTCTTAAATATTTGAGTATTTGGCTATAAATTGATTTTTTTGTTGAAACCTTATTTCTTTGTTAAAAAATAACTGTTTTGTTGAAAATTCATATTTTCAAGTTCAAAATTAAACTGTTTTGCAGAAAATTGCTACTTTTTGTCTTGAATATTTATCAATTTTGTTAAAAATGAACTTGTTTTGTCAAAAATTAAATTTTTCGTTAAAATGTAATTTTTTTGTTAGAAATTAACTTTATTTTGCTAAAATTTCATATTTTAAATTCAAAATTCAACTGGTTTGTACAAAACTTCTTTTATTTGGCTTAAAAATTCAACACTTTTGTTAAAAATTACTCTTTTTGTCAAAAATTCAATTTTTTGTTTAAAATTTAAATATTCGGATAAAAATAAAACAATATTATAAAATGTCAAGTATTTGAAAGGAAAATTAAGTTTTTTATAAAAAGTTATATTTTCGGATTGAAAATTTAACTATTTCGTAGATATTTTATCTTTCAGCCTTATAGAAGCAACATCTTTGTTAAAAATTAACTTACTTGTTAAAGAAAACTATTATTTTGGAAATTTATATTTTTTAGTTGCAAATTATATTGTTTTGTAGAGAATTAACTTTTTACCGAAAGATTACATTTCGGGGATGAAAATCCGACTGTTTTTTAGATATTTTTATATTTTTGTCTTAAAAATTTAACAATTTTGTTAAAAATTACCATTTTTGTTGAAAATTAATATTTTCTGTATAAAAATTCAAGTATTTAGTAGAAAATTCGTCTTTCTGGATTAAAAGCTTCATCTGTTCAAATTTTTTAAAGATTTTTTAATGATTCAACTCTTTTAAATTTTAAATCAAAATCTTAAAATGAAACTACTTTATCAAAAGTTTATTTTTCTATTTGAGATCCACTGATTTAGTTGCAAATTTATATCTGGTTGTGAATGTGCCTATTTTTATTAAAATTCTTCTTTCATTAAAAAAAGCAAACAAAATACGTGTAAAAAAAGTCAAAAAAAAATTTTGGTGAAATATATTAAATAATATTTCATATTATTATTTTTAATTAAATTATATTACACATTTTTTAATGAAATTAAAATTGAAGAAAAATGTTTTTATCTTTTTTTTTAAATTCAACGATTTTAACATGATACAAAAAGGTTTCTAAATATTTTTTTCACTAATTTTTTTCACTTACTGTTCAACATTTAAATCTTCTATTATTATTTGTTTTTTGTTTAAATATCAACTATCAAATTTTTCGTTAGGAATTCCTCTTTTTAATAAAGTTAAAATTTTCGTGGGTAAATTAAATATTTTTTTAAAAATTATAACAGTTTTGTTTAAAAATTCTACTCTTTGTATGCTTCTTTAATTATTATGTTGAATAAAATTCTGCTTAGGACTTTTTTTTGTCAAAAATTCAACTCTTTTGTTGAAGGTCAAACCACTATGTTAAAAAATATTTCTTTTTTTTTTTGTTCAATATTCATCTCTTTGGTTGAAAATTTAATCATTTTATTACTAGAACAATAATATTTTCCGTAAAGAAAATATATTTTAGAATAAATGTTTAAAATTTAATAATTTGGTGAAAAATTTCACTATTTTATGGAAAACGCAGAAATCGCAGTTTTTTTATTGAAATAAATAAAATAATGATTACAAAATTTTGAAATGAAAATAAAAAATTCTTTGTTGTGTTTACAAAATACTATTGTCTTCACGTTTAAAATTTTACTATTTGGTTGAAGAATTAACTATTTTCTCAAAAAATCGTGTTTTTTTTTTAATTTAACTTTTTTAACTAAAAATTTAAGTGTTTTGTTTTTGGTTGATAATTAACTTTTTAGTAGCAAAATTTTAATCTTTGGTTCAACATTTTTTTTTTGTTAGAAAATCAGTTTTTTTCAACTAAAAATTTAGTTATAAATTTTTTTATTAAAAATCAATAGATTTTAGTTGAAAATTCAATAAAGTGGTTAAAATTTTTGTTCCCTTTCAAGGCGAAATATTTTTTTCGGTAATGATTTTACTATTTTGTTAAAAATTCGTCTTTTTTGTTGAATTTAAACCGTCATTATTTTTAATTAATTTTTTTTATTCAAATATTAAATATAACATTTTTTGTTGAAGAATCTTTTTTTTAGATTGCTTTCGATTTTATATTTAAGCCTTTTCTTCTTTAAAATATTAATTATCATATTTTTCGTTAAAAATAATAATTTTTTTATTGAAAATTTAGCCATTCAGTTATAAGTTTGATTTTTGTCATAAAAATTTATTTCTGTTGTTAAAGATCCTATATTTTAGTCTAAAATTCGACAATTTCGTTAACGTTTCTTTTTTCTTTCTTGACTGAAAAATCTTTTTTAATTTCAAATTTGAACGATTTTGTTTAAAAAATTGTCTTTTTGTTTTTAAAACTCTTTTTTTTTGGCTAAAAAATTTAATTTTTTTTATTCAGCACTTTATTAATTCCTGAAAAATTTAATTATTTGGTTACAAATTTAAATATTTTTTAAAACAATTACCGTTTTCGATAAATATTAGACCTTTCAGTTAATAATTTTTTTGTTTTTGATTAAACTATTTTGTTAAAAATTCATCTTTATAGGTCGAAAACTTGATTATTATTTCAAAAATTTAACTATTTTGTAAAAAAGAAATTGTTTTTGCTTGAAAATTTAAATGCTATGTTAAAAACATGTTTTTTTTGTAGAAAAATTTTTGGTTTAAAAATTTAACTGTCTTCTTGAATTTTATATTTTTGTCTTGAAAATTGATCTTTTCAGATTTTTGGCTTAGATTTAACTCTCTTTAATTAAAAAGTCTAATTTATATTTAAAATACAGAATTCATCCTTTTTGGTTTATAATTCTACTATTTGGTTAAAGATTTAATTTTTCTGTTGAACATTATCATTATTTTTTTTTACTGAAATTTTAACGATTTTGTTTCCTATTAAAAATCAATCGTTTTTAGTTGAAAATTCAACCACTAATTTTTTCATTGAGAATTTATCTTTTTTTGTTTAAAAATTAACTTTTTAGTTAAAAATTCAGATTTTTATTAAAAATTCGACGGTTCGTAAAAAAACTCTTTTTATCAGTTAAAAAAATTAACAGTTTTGCTGAAAAATCAATTGTCCTGTAGAGAATTCAACTATTTGGTCAAAAGTTAAATTAATTTGCAAAGATTGATTTTTTTATTTAGGTGGATCATTTCACTTAGTAATTGTTTTTTGTTGTTTTAAATTTAAATATTGTGTTGAAAACTAGTTTTTTAAATTAAAAACTAATTTTTTTGTACTCAAAATTTAAGTATTAGATTTTTTAATGAAATTTTTGTTTAGTTCAAAATTCAACTATTTAATAAAAAGTCATGTATTTAAATCAAAATTCTGCTGTTTTTTTAAATTGTATGTATTTCCTAAAATTTTGCTTTTTGACTTGAAGATTTATTAACTTAGTTGTAATTTTTTTCAGTTCAAAAATTATTATTATTTAAATAAATCTGCATCGGTTGAAAATAAACTTTTTTGTTAAAAATTTACATTTTCGTGTCTTGTTGAAAAATTAACAGTTTGCAGAAAATTCAGCCATTTGACCGGAATTTAGATTGATTTGTTAAAAATTAATTCATTTATTTAAAGATAAACCATTTTACCTAATAATTGTTGTTTTCTGTTGATAATGAAAGTATTGTGTTGAAAACCCTTTTTTTAATAGGAAGGGAAATTCTTTTAAAGGAACATTCAACTATTCAAATTTTAGTTAAAAATTGATTTTTCTCATTTAGAAACTCAACTATTTAGTTTCAAATCAATGTTTTTTAAGGTTAGCAATTTAATATTTTTTGTAGAGAATTTGTCTCGTTCGATAAAAAATTTAACAATTTTGCAGAAAATTCAACTATTCTATATGAAATAAGTTTTGCTTGAATATTACTTTCTTCGAACAAAAATTTAACTTATCTATTATTCATAAAAAATAGCTTATTTCTAATTTAAAAACTCAACATTTTTAAAAAAAATTTTTATTTCTTAAAAGTTCATCCTTTTTGGTAGAAAATCATTCTTCTTGATTTCAATGAATGTTTGAAATTGTATAATATTGTTTTATTTTAAATCAAATATTTAAATTTCAAACAAAAAATGTTAATTTTTAACAAAAAAGTTAATTTTTAACAAAAAAGGTCATTGTTGACAGAAGTGTTGAATTTTCGAGCCAAAAAGATGAAATTTTGTACAAAGCAGTTCAATTTTCAACTTGGAAATATAAATTTTCAACAAAAAAAGTTAATTTCTAAGAAAAAAATTAATAAAAAAAAAATTTAATTTTCGCAAGAAAAAGTTTATTTTTAATAAACTTTTTTAATTTTCAAGACAAAAAGTAGAAATTTTCTACAAAACAGTTTAATTTTCAACTTTAAAATAGGAATTTCCAAAAAAAAAGTTTAAAAAAAAGTTAATTCTTGACAAAATAGTTTAATTTTTAAGACAAAAAGATGAACATATATACAAAAAAGTTTAATTTTGGAACGAAAAATATAATTTTTCCATAGAAAAGTTTATTTTCTACAAAATGGTTAAATTTTTTTCCAAATTATGTAATTTTATAACGTAGTTTCATTCTTAGACAAAAATATGAATTTCAAAGAAATGTAAATTTTCATTAAATAAATCAATTTTTAACAACATTGTTGAATTCATAAAACAAACAAAAAATTAAGTTTTCTACATAACAGTTTAGTTTTTGACTTATAAATATTAATTTTTAAAATGAATTTTGAAGTAAGCAGTTAATTTTTAACAAAAAGGGTAATTTTTAACAAAATTGTTGAATTTTTAAGACAAAAATTTTAAATATCTACAAAACAGTTAAACTATCAGCCCGTGAAAATAATTTTTCAATAAAAAAGTTAATTTTCTTCGAAGCAGTTTAAATTACTTTCAAATAATTACATTTTTATAATAGTTTTATTTTTAACCAAATATTGAAATTTTTGACTAAAACTATAAAGTTTAAAAAAAATGCTTACATTTATAAAATAAGTTAATATTAAACACAGTTGTTGAATTTTTGGTCTAAGTGATGGAATTTCGTACAAAACAGTTCAATTTTTAACTTGGAAGTTTGAATGTTTAACAAAAAAGTTAATTTACAAAACAGTGAATTTAAAAGAAAAGTTAATTAAAAAAAAGTTATTGAATTTTTAAGACAAATAGATAAAAATATATAGAAAACAGTTAAATTTTAAACCCGGAAATATAATTTTTCAATAAAACGTTTATTATCTACGAAGCAATTGAATTTCATTGCAAATATTGAGTTTTTATAAAAGAGTTTAATTTCTAACCATATATTTAAATTTTAAACAAGAAATATAAATTTTCAACAATTAAATTAGCTTTTAACAAATAAGGTAATTTTTAACAAAATTATTGAATTTTCAAAAAAAAATTAAATTTACCACAAAACAGATCAATTTTCAATCTAAAAATATATATCTTCAACAAAATAATAAAAAGTCATGTATTTAAATCAAAATTGTACTCTTTTTTTTAAATTGTATCTTTTTTTTAATTTTCTTTTTGACTCGAAAATTTAGAAACTTAATTGTACTTTATTCAGTCCAAAAATTATTATTTTTTAAAAATGATCTACATCGGTTAAAAATAAACTTTTTAAATAAAAATTTACATTTTCGTGTCTCTCAGAAAAATTTGCAGTCTGCAAAAAATTTAATTATTTGGTCGGAATTTGAATTGCTTTGTTAAAAATTAATTTTTTATTTGAAGATAGACCATTCAATTTGATAACTGTTGTTTTTCAACAATTTTGTAAAAAAATCAGCTATTCAGTATAAAGTTCGCTTTGCTTAAATATTATTTTCTTAAACGAAAATTTAACTTGTCCATTATTTATAAAAAATAGATCATTTCTTATTTAAAAGTTTAAAATTTTTTTCAAAATGTTTGTATTTCTTGAAAATTTATCCTTTTTGGTAGAAAATTTATTTTCTTGATTTCAAATTTGTAAAAATAAAAAATCAACTTTTTATTTTAAGAATTTGGCTATTTCAGTAGAAAATTAATCTTCTTAGTTAAAAGTTCTTTTTTTTAGTTGAAAATTCAACATGAATGATGCAATTTTTCTTTTTGACTAATAATTTCTGTTTTTATAATTCCAAAGAATATTTTTATTTTCTTCGGAAATATTTATTTTTGTCTAAAAATTAAACTGTTTCGATTAGAAATCAACTTTCTTTTTCAAACTTCAGATTTTTGAGTTGAGCTTTCAACTGTTTTGTATGTAATTTGTCTGCCTCAGACAAAAAATTTAACAATTTCGTAGTTCAATTGCTTTGTCAGAAATTATTTATTTATTTGAAGCTGGATCATTTTACCTGCATTGTTTTCATTGCTAGAAATTCTAATATAGTGTTAAAAATTTTCATTCATTAAAAATTACATTTTACTGAAAATTTACCTACTTCATTTTGGCTAGAAATTTGATCTTAGCTAAAAATTCTTTATAAAAGTAATAAATTAATCTTTGCTGCCAATAAACGTATTTTGTAAACAAAAATTTCCTTTTTTGTTATATTTGAATGTTGTTTGTATCAAGAATAAAAATAATTTTAAGTTCAAATAACAACTATTACGTTTTTTTTTTTTTATTAATATTTTGGCTGAAAATTCATCTTATTGATTAAAAATAAAACATTTTTAAGCAAATGTGTTTCCCTCATTGGCTAAAAATCTTTTTCAGTTAACAATTTGACATTTGTTGTAAATTTGTTTTTATACCCAATCATTATTAATAATTAAATTTATTTGTTGCTTTTTTACGCACAAAAAATTTTGTTTGTTTGTAATTGTTATTTTTTATGTAAAGAATTTTTTGCACCAGAGACTGTTTTCCAAAAAGATTATAATTTATTATTGTTATAATTAATTTAATAAACAAGGTCTCTTATTTGCTATTTCTATCCAAAGCACATTTTTATTTTCTATGAAATCATTTATATTCCTTTTAAAAATAAAACTTGTATGCGATAGACTACAATCTTAAATTTGACGTTTTTATAAACAATTTTTATAAATAATATTATTTATTTGTTATTTCTATGCACGTAAAATTGTTTTCTTTAAAAATATTTTTTTATCGTAATCGTAGAACGTTGACACAATATGCGGATCTTGAACGACTCTAAGATTTTCAAGGAAAGTAAATAAATTTTTCCTATTTCCTAGCAATTAAAGTAATGTGGGAAGTAATTTTTATTCACAATTTAATCATGGTTAGTATATTTACAGCTGAAACAGGTCCAAAATATTATCTGCTTTATTTATATAATTTCTGAAAAAATCCATTTTTGGTCACTAGGAGAATGAAATTTTTGTTATAAATTTGATCGTCACTTTGATGGCATTTCTCAGTTATGTTGGTAAGTGGTATATTTTTTAGTAAAAGTATCATCTATTACATTTTTTGTTGAGATTTCATTATTTTTTATTAAAAACTTTAGGATTTGTTTGAAATTTAAACTATTTTGTTAAAAATTAATTTTTTTCGGTTGAAAATTTATAATTTTAGTTTAAGATTTATATAATTGGTAAAAATGTAACTTTTCAGTTTGAAATTCTTCTTTTTTTTTGTAAAAACTTAATATTGTTAATAAAAAATTTAACCATTGTATTTTCTCCTTTCCCCACTTTATGCTTACCCATTACTGCTTTTTTCTTTATTTTTTTTCTTTAACCCTTTTCCTCGTACCCCTTTTACTCTTGTCTCTTTTTCCTTTCTAATTTTTCCTTTTCCTTCTCATATTTCCCTAATTTTCTTACCCCCTTTCCCTTTCCCTCTTTTCTACTGGTCTCTTTTTAGTTTTTTCTTCCGCCTAAATCTTTTCCATTTCTCCTTTTCTTTTTCTTCTTTTTCTCTTACCCCTTTTCCCTTCATTCCCTTTCCTGTTTTCCTATTTCCCCTTTGCTATTTCTTTTTTCTAATTTTTTTTCCTTTCTCTTTTGCTGTTTACCCTTCTCCCATTTGCTTTTTCCTTTTTCCAATTTTTCTATTTCCCTTTCCTCTTCTTCTTGACCTTTTTTCTAATTCCTCTTCCCCGACCTCTTCTACACTTCACTTTTCCCTTTCTAGTTTTCCCTGCTACTTCTTTTTTTTCATTTATTCTTTCCTCTCCTTCCTTATCCTTTTGCCCCTTTCTTCTTTAACTTTTTTACTCTTTTTTTCCCATTTCTCGTTTCCTTTTCGCTATTTCCCCTTTGTAATTTTTCCTTTTTCTCTGCCCCTTTCCCTTTGCTCTTTCTTTTTTCCATTTGCTCTCTTTCTGTTCTCCTTTTCCTATTTTTCTTTCCCTTTTCACTCTTTACTCCTTTCGTTTTTTTGTTTTTTTCCCCTTTACAGTTCTCTTCTAAGCTTCAATCAGTTCCGTTTATTTTTTTCCGGATTTCCTTTTTCCTTGAATTTTTTTATTCTTTCCCTTTATTCCTTTACCCATGTCTTCATTTCTCCTTTTATACCTCTTTTCCTCTTTTCCCCTTTTCCTATTTTCCTTTCTTTATTTTACCTTTCCAATTTTTCATTTTCTTTTACCTTATCATATTTTCTCTTTGCCCTTTTTATATCTCCCTTTTTCCTTGTTCCTCTATCCCCCTTACACTGTTCTCTTTTGCCGTTTCCACTTTTTCCTTTTTCCCTTTCCCTTTACTATACATTGTTTTTTGAGAAAGAAAAAGAGGTAAAGCGAGAGTGAAAATGGGAGAAAAGAGAAATAAAGGAAAATTGTAAAGGAAAAAAATATAAAAAAAAGGGAGAAGGAAATAAAAAGAGGGAAAAAGAGAAAGTGAAATGAGAAATGTAGAAAAGAAAAGAGTAAAAAGAAAAGTGTAAAGATAAATGGAGGAAAGGGGAAGCAGACAGAGAGAAAAGGAAAGAAAAAGTGAAAGATGAAATTGAAAAGAGAAAGTGGAAACGAAAAAGAAGAGTAACAGGGAAAGGGTAAAAGAGAAAAATCAAAACAAAAGGGGAAAGGGCAAATAGAATAGAAAGAGTGTAAATGAAAAAAAAGGAATAGGAGAACAGGCGAAAGAAGGAAGAAGGAAGAGGAAATAGTGAATAGGGTAAAGAAGGAAGGAAAGAGGGAAAGTCTAAAAGGGAAAAGGGAAATCTAAAACGCGAAAATGGAGAACAGAAAGTGGGAAGGTAAAGATGGGAAAGGTGAAAGAAAGAAGAGAAAAACGAAATGCGTTGTTTAGGGGGGTTAATGGGAAAGAAAAATGGGAAAACGGAAAGCAGAAAGTAGAAAAAAAGGTATAAAGGTAAAGTAGAAAGAAAAACAGGGGAATAAGTAGAGGTGAAGGAGAAAATGGGAAGAGTAGAAGCGAAAGAGGAAAGGGGAAAAGGGGAAGTGTAAGGAAAAATAGGAATTAGGAAAGGGGAAAGTGGATGAGGAAAAAGAAATAGGAGAAGAGAAAGGGGGAAGAAAAAAGAAAGGGGAAAGGAAAATAGGGAAAAAGGGGGAAGTAAAAAGGAGAACAGGGAAAATAACATGTAAAGCAGGGGAAAGGCCAGAGGTAAAGAGGCAATGAAAAGGGGAAAAGCGAAAGGAAAAGGGAAAAAGCAAAAGGAAAAGAAAGAAAGAGCGAAAGTGGAAAGAGGAAAAGGGCAAATAGGAAAGGGAAAAGGGGGAAGCTTGTTGAAATATCAACTGTTTTTTATCTAGAATTCAAATATTTTCTGGTAGAAGTATCAACTATTACATTTTACGGTGAGATTTTAATTTTTTTATCACAAATTGTAATAGCCGGTTGAAAGTTAAACTTTTTGTTAAAAATTTTTTTTTTGTGTAAGATTTATAATTTTAGTTGAAAATTCATATCATCAGTAAAAACTTAACTATTTCAATCAAAATTTTTTTTTCAAGTGAAAATTAATCTTTTTTATTACAAATTTCACTATTATACTAAAAAAA
Organism: Amphibolips quercusostensackenii; assembly: GCA_032357855.1. Lineage (NCBI taxonomy): Eukaryota > Metazoa > Arthropoda > Insecta > Hymenoptera > Cynipidae > Amphibolips > Amphibolips quercusostensackenii. The sequence goes on along the minus strand of JAUELO010141154.1, from coordinate 1,452 downwards.
ATTGTTTTTAGTTGAAAATTCGTCTCTTTTGGAAAAAACATACTTTCTTGATAAAAAATTTATCTTTCGGTATCATTCAACTGTAGCATGAAATTTAATCTTTTTTTTTGGTTGAAATATTAACTGTTTTAGATTAGAAATCAACTTTTTATCAGTGAAATTTGAATGATAGTTTTTAACAAAAAAGATGAATTTCCCATTAAAATAAAAATCTTAAACCGAAAAGCTTATTTGCAATCAAAAAGTTAATTTTCTACCAAGCAAGCCAAATCTTTAACAAGTAAGGCGAAGTTTCAACCAAAAGGTTGAACTTTCAATTTGCAAAAAATATTTTTAATTGTTAAAACAATGATTTTGCAACGCAATAATTTAATTTTTAACCACAATGCTAAGTTTTCAACGCAAATAATGAATTTTAGCCAAACAGTTAATTTTTTAAAAATGCTTCAATATTATTATTGTTATCTTTAATATTAGAAAAGAAAAATCTAGGTTGGGTACGCGATCTTTATTTTTCTTTGAAGCAATAATTTTTAGGTTCGTTATAAAAATTGTATTAAAAATTCTTTATATTTTTTCTTACAGAAAAAAGTGATCGACTAAGCTGGGCTCTGGACCTAGCGCACATAAGAAGGAACCTTCCAAAGGGTGAATTATATGTTCTATTGGGGGTAGTGCATGATTAAAAAAAAATGTTTTGGCAAGACACTTCGGAGACGGATCTTTTGATTACTGTAATTTTTAAGCTATAATTTTAAAACAAATTTTAGAGAAATCTTGATCAAATTTATGTTTTTTTCTCTTGTAATTATGCAATTTTCCATGGGCGGATTCAGGGGCAGGATGATGGGTCAGAAAAGGTTTTTTTAGACAAATAAATCTAGAGCTCACAATTTTGTTCCAATTAAAGCTGTTTTTAAATTGTTGATACAAAAAATTAATGAAATTCGTGAAATATTATAAGCAGCTGTATTTAAAAATTGTAAACTCTAGATTAATTAAATTTTTAAGAAACCTTTCTCTTGATCCGTTCTTGTGGCTTTTAGAAATCAAACAGTGTTTATATGTATAATTCTTCTAACCTGATAAAAATTGTTTGGTTTTAAGAAAAATGTTAGATTTTACTTTTTGGATAATTATTAGTAGATTTACAATTGACGGCTCTAAAAGCAGAAGCGACGAGCGCTTAGCCAGTACGCAGGAGAGGGGACAACGCATAGTGAACGAGGCGGACGAGGCGACGAATTAATTTACAACGCAACAATCAACTCGTTATTTTTCAGTAAATAATCATTAAATAAAATTGATTTTTGCGCATTAATATCCTTCAGGCTTTTCGTCTATTGTTTTCCTAAAATCAAGAAAATTTTTTTTTTCAATTTGCGGTTGTTAAACAGTTGAAAACTGATGCGTTTCCTCATTTATCACTGTAAATGTCAAATGATTAATCAA
>JAUELO010140709.1:0-17097 GCA_032357855.1 Amphibolips quercusostensackenii | reverse complement strand
GAAAAACAACACGAGCTATATAGTCAAAACTGTGAACATATGATCGTGACGAGTGTACCAACACAACAAAACAAAAATTCAAAACTTGAATGTACGTAGCCCGCGAAAATTGAAAAGTCACCTTACTTTTTGAACACACCTCGTAATTCAGGCGAAACATTTTATTAGTTAAATTTTACTTTAGCTTTTGTAGTTTTTCAAAAAAGTTTTTTTCCATTTTGAATGTATTCTTACGACAAAAACTTATTACAAATTTTTTAATATTTTTGAAAGCACAACTTTTGTTCATTTATCTGTTTTTATACCTTGCATTGTTTTTCCAAAAATTTTATTTTTTTACTGTCAATCTTATTTTAAGGAATAAAACAAAAGCTTCACGTCCTATCAAAACATAATACATAAAAAATTTGTAGCTTTTTTAGCTGAACAAACGTGGTCTTTTTATTTTTTTCGCACCTTGTGCTGTTTGTACAAAAATGCTGATTTTTACGAATAAAACAAAAACTAGGCGTTGCATCAAAAAGTAAATAATGACAAATTTGTATGTGTTTTTGGATGCACAATTTTGGTTTCATTCTCTTATGTTGTATCTTGCATAGTTTGACTTAAAAGTAGAATTTTTGATTATTTTTTGTGAAATCAAAATAAGAATTTTTTAATTTTTCAGAAAAATTTGAAAAGCCGTTATGATAATTAAATAGGGTCTTCAAAATGCAACGTTTTCCTTTTTTTTTGACTTTTTTATATCGTGCGTTGTTTAGCTTTGAATGTTCATTTTATTGTGTTTTTTCAGATTTAAAAAATGCTACAACTCCGGTAATTTTTTTCTATCAAAAAAAGTCTTTAAAATAAATTTTTCGTTCTTTAATACTTATTGTAAGCGTACATAGAATGTTTGAATATTGGAGAACATTGGTCTCAAAAATTTTCAGAACGTGCTCACTTTTTGAATTTTTCATTTAAAATGTCTGGTTAACAAACCTGACTTTTAGTTTTTTCCACTTGGAATGTAAAACAAAGGCCAATCTAATAGATAAATTTTTTAAAGAATGATCGTGCCCACAGACAGACAGACATACAAAAACCTTTGTAAAAACCTGTTTTTCGGGTTCCATGGGTCTCAAAACGCAGACATTTGACAAAAAATGAGAGGGAGGGTCCATTTTCACACAGATTTAATACCTTTTTTATTATAGAATGAGAATGTAAAAAGGCATCCTATATCGACATGAGCATATCACCGCAATATCAGCGTCAGCCAGGCCCGAAAGATACACCAACAAAAATTTAAAATATTGAAGTTTGACCCGGAATTAGAAACTACTGTGATACTAATTGATCTGAAAACCTAAAAAAAAAAAGCTACGGGAGCAAGAAATCTCAGGAAGGTTCTTTAGGACCCAACGACCAGTCATGTTTAGGAAAGAAAATATAATTTGTATTTTTACATTCGGAGAAAAGATGAAGTCTAACACTAGGACGACTCTCCTGATAATGCGCGAAGAATCCGAAATTTAAAGCAGTAAAATAACACCTTGGAACTAATAATTACCACGGAACTCTATTACGATCACGTGGCCAATGGCTTACAATCCGGTACAGGTTGCCATTCTGAAGAAAAAAAAACCGTGACACAAAATCATACGTAACCGTGACGCGAAACAGATAAAAAAGGCAGGAGATTCACGCACTGATCCGAATTCTACGATGTGCAAAGAAAATAGCACTTAAAAGAAGGGGCCAAGCGAGGCAATGAGACAAATTAGAGCAAAAGCCTACGGAGTCAGAAATAAAAACCCGCCATTGCGTCGCTCGCCCAAAATAAGAAAAAGATTTACCTAAAACATTCTTCCTTTTCTGAATAATGTGGTTATATGCTCATTAATCCAATAAATAGTCCGAATAGTCCAGCAACTAATGAGTTGTTAATTTGACAATCTAAAGTCCTCGTTGACAAAATCAAACCAAAAAAAGGAGCTAAAGGCTCCAGTCCGAAAAAAGAATGACATGTGCCACCGCCAGCAGATCAAAAACGAGAGTGAACGTGCGTTCTGCAACGCGCCAAGACCATCAACTTAAGGGGTTCTTACGTGAAGGCGCGCTTACAACGCACGGTCATTGCGCAACTACCGAAGAATCCACGTACTAACAATCGTAACAATAACTAAGAAGAAATTAAAATATACAAGTAGGGTGCGATACACATAATTTGCCGGCGTTAAGCTTCCATTCATAGTGCCATAAAACTTTAACGAACGAAAGTTTCATGTGACCTAAAATGTTAAAAAACTTTCCAAGTTGAGCCTTAGCGGGAAAGCTCAAAATTAGAAAAAAATTTGATGGCGCATTAAATCTAAAGCTCAATAACGTCCTCTACTTTTGATAACGGTCGTTCAAACTAACTTATGCAATTAAATCTTGGGTAAATTATTGATTCACGAATAAAATTTAAATATTTCATATAAGAAAAAATCGGTTTTGTGAAACTAGAGGACACAGCGCCTTCCACCGTTAAGATTATGAACTAAATAATTACTAACAAAAACTAAATCTAATTTTTGTAACAAAATAGGCGTGCATTGGCAAAATCGAGACAAAATACTCCTAAATTAACTGTAGATTGTGAAGCCCCGTGAAACATTTGCAATGACAAAGTTTCACGGGACTTTGGTAATTTTTCTAACTTCAGTTTCAATCAGAAAAGTCTTAAAAAAATAATGTAAGCAAAATTTCGAATTAACAATAATATAAATATAATACATGGATCCAGACCTATAAGTTTATATCCTATGTTCGACCTGACATGGGCACGCATGCGCATACATTCTAATGTGCCTTTTTAACGATTCGGTACTTCGTCCTATTAAATCTTTCATGAATTGTATAAATATTTAACGTCTAATGTAAGTTTTTATGGAGCCAAAGCTCTCACTCAACCCTAATTTAACAACGACGCAGAGTTACCGAGTTTTACAGTATTTTACGCATTTCCAACTCCTCCGTGGTAGACCTCTGCAACAGCTGAATCCCATGGTCGATAAGTTATACTTGCAGTATTTTAGACATCCAATGGGGGTCACACTCTACAGGCTTTTGATCACAAGGTCACAACGTGACTTCAAAGCTTGACAATATGGCGTTTAACTGGGGCCGTGAGTGTATAATAGGACTACGTTATGTGTGTCCAGTGTCGTGCGTGGCGCTCAGTGGATGATACAAGATGGCGGTGTCGTGTAGTGCATAGTGTCAGAGTGTTTTATGCCCGCTATTACATGAATTTTGGTAATCCTTCAATATGACCGCATCCAGCTGTGGTTGTCGTGGAGTGTCTGTCGACGACATGGATTAGTGACGACATGAATTAGTATCATAGCGCATAGAGGTCAGTAGAAGATAGCGGCCATGTACGATGGTAATCGCGCACCGTGTTAGTGGTCCGCTATTTTGGATTGAATCGGTAACCGTGGTCACCGAGTTTGTAACTCTTTATCAGATAAATCAATTTCATTTGTCCATTTTTTTGTAGTTTGTGTTGTTCATCTAAAAATTCGATTTTTTTATTTTTGATGCAGTTTTTCACAAATAAAACAAAAACTACGCGTTAGATCAAAAAGTTGATAAAAATAAATTTGTAGATCTTTTTGAACTGCACAATTTTTGATGTATTATATTTTTTGCATCTTGCATAGTTTAACCGCAAAGTGGAATTTTTAATTTTTTGTTACTTTTTGTGCAATCGGAATTAGAATTTTCTATTCTTCAAAAAAATTCAAAAAGGTGTTATAATAATTGAATAGGATGTTCAAAATGCAACGTTATTCTTTTTATGACTTTTTTCATATCGTGCGTTATTTGGCTTAAAATCTCCATTTTCGGTTGTTTTTTTGGATTTTGAAAATGCTATAACTTCGGCAATTTTTGTTTCATCAGAAAAAGTCGTAGAGATAAATTGTTCATCTTTTTAGTGATACTTATAACTCTGCGTAGCATTTTTTAAGATATAAAAAAGAAGTCTCAATAATTTTCAAAATGTGCTAACATTTTAAATTTTTATCCAAAATGGCTAGATTACGAACTAGACATTCAATTTAAGACACTTTAAGAGTATACGAAAGGCCAGTCCAATAGATGAATTTTTCAAAAGTTATTGTGCTTACAGACAGACAGACATGCAGACAGACACATTCGTGATAACCTGTTTTTTAGGTTTAGGGGGTCACAAAACGTGGACATTTGAAAAAAACTGGGGAAGGGTCAAATTTTACACAAATCTAATACCTTCTCATTATAGGATGAAAATATAATAATCATTTTGATTATGGTTTATATTATCTGTTTTGTTAAAAAATGAAATATTTATTTGAAAATTTACTTTGGAAGTTTAAAATTATTTTTCTTTATTAAAATAAACGTATTCCTTGTTCGGTTCGAATTTATTTGTCTTTTAATTAAAAATTCAAACAGAGTCAAATTGACTAACTTGTCAGTCAGGATTGGTCAAAATCGGCATTATCTGTATCAGTCAAAAACTCAATTATGATCTTATCAGTAACATTTTCACTAATTCATAAACTGAAAATTAAAAAGCTATCCAGTCCTATTTTTTCTTTCAGATATCAGCTAACAGGGTAGCTAATTTGGCATTTTCAATATGTAGGGAAAGAATTTAAGTTATTTTCCGGAATCAAAAATTTTAAGAAATTCCACAAAAAGGACTTAAAAATTATTATTTTTTTTCAAATGATCTTTGGTGAATTAATTCTCACTAATTGAATTAGTGGAAATTCAATAAACAGTTGCAAAGTTTTATTAATTTATTGCTTTGGAGATTATCCTTAGAAGTAAAAGGTTTATTTAAAATTAAGCGATCTCAAAAAAAAGTCCTCATTTTTTTCAAAATGGACGCCCATTTATCAATAATTTTCATAGCAATATAGCTGATGGATATTCATTAAATTGTTGCAGTTTATCTTATACCTGACACTACCTTATTCGTCCTTATACATGATTTATCATGTGTGTGTCAAAATTTCTCTCGAATTACTATCTCCGCTAATCAGAGGCTGATACTGCTAACAGCATATGATCAGTACGCGAATACCAACTTTTAACCAGTAAGCGGTTACCCCCCACCATTTCCTATTTGACTAACACGCGTTACTACCGGGTATGGGCATATATATAGGTAAACTTATGCCACAAAGAATCATTTGTCCACCCGACAGCTGACGTGCAAGGTCACACTATGCGCCAGATACCATAGCATGCGACGTGCAACCCACAACACCCAGTCCGTGCAGGGTTCAGCAGGCCTGTTCACCACATCCATCCCGCTCTTACCTACACGGCTACTACACCGCCTTATACTACCCAAGTAGACTCTACAGCATCAACGTTTATAAACCTACCACGGTACGAATGATCAACGAAACTTATCTTTCTCGAAACAGACTTCATGTCCCGATCCATCGCAACTTATTTGGAAACAAAAACAAATCAACTTTGTTTTTATTTATAACAACCCTCACCTGCTCCAGATCCTTTATATTTTCTTATTTCTTCTGGAATCATCAAATATTTTCTAATTTGTGAGAGAATACTCCTATTGGTGAACACTGAATTTTCTTGCTATTTTATGTTATTATATTGTATTCAATTTATTCTACCACAGCGACGTGCACACGACATGATACCATAATCGAGGATCTGGTGGGTTGCCTTTAGAGGGGACCCGTAGGTCAAAGATTTAGGGGGAAGCAGATGTAATCCTTTATGTAGAATCCACTAAGTTCCTTCAGAGAGGACCTTGGACTATCGTTTAAGAGAATACACCCTTACGCACTCACGAGACAGTTTTCTTCATCAGGGATCTTCTGGGTTTTCTTTAGAAGGAACCCGGAGACCACTGATCAAGAGGGATTCACACCTTCCTTTTATTAAGAGGCTACCAGTTGCCTTTACAGGGGACATTTGATTATTGTTCAAGGGAATACACCTTTACGCACTCACGAGATTCTTCCTCTCATCAGGGATCTACTGTGTTTTCTTTAAAAGGGACCCGTAGACCACCGATCAAGGGGGATACGCAACTCTCTTTTATGAAGAATCTACTTGTTGCCTTCACAGGGGACACCTGATTGTCGGTCGCGAACAGTATCCTTCACATAGAAGCGACACCACGCACATCACTGGACCGTTATGTTAGTGATCAGGGACATCATTGATTCAATCCATACACTTCACCACACGCTTTAACGGGTATCTACAGGTTACCTCTAACGGGACCTCCAGAACGCCGAGGTCCATAACCCTCCATTGTTCATACACTTCAAGTCAAAGCCCCCCCCTGACCCATGAAGGATAACAATTAAAGTTTTATTCTATTTGGAACCAAATGACTGCAACTTTTCAAATTAAAGCTCAACCACTTTTCGATTAAGAAATTTTTTATTCAAAAATTCAATAATTCACACTTATAAAATCAAATATTTAAAGTCTTTTCAAGCAAATGATTTTAAATTAAACGCCGGTCAATTGCAAAAGTTTATACTTTTCACATTTCTGAATTAAACATATCAGAAGATACTTGAATAAGCTGGATAAAAGTTTATTAAGCACTCCTGCACAAGAACAGCAAGATGTCACGTGGATTTAGAAAACTAAAGAAACATATTTGCACATTTTTTCTTTGTTGTATTTTTTTTCTTCCTATAATGTACAGGGTATGTCAAAAGTTCCCGCACATATATTTTTATGCATAATAATGTAAAATATTAAGGTTTTTTTTGAAATGATTGAACTAGATTACTTAATATATATATATATATATATATACATAAATAGGAAATTAAAAGGACATCACGAAATGTCTGCCATTAGCAGAGATACAAGCTTTTAATCGTTTTGAGAAATTATCCACTATTGGCTGTGAGCTCTTCTTCGGTTATTTGATCACAGGCATAGGAAAGATCGCGTTTTAACAATTCGATACTGGTGCTGTTTTTAGAGCAAACTTCTTCTCGAAGGCAGACCAGACTGAATAATCCAGTAAATTTAAATCCAGTGAATTTGATGGATATACATCTTATCCCTAAGTAGCAAGAAAACCTTTCGCAAAGCTGCATCGTCGCTTGCGCGCTATGTGCTGGTGCTTAGTCTTGTTAAAAATCCATGGGTTTTCACCAAAGTGTTCACGTGTCCAAGGATCCATGGCGGCCTTCAAGATGTTATCTTAATATTATTCTTGGTTGATTTTAACTTCTTTTTCGACAAACATGAATGGGGTCTTTCCTGTTGCACAAATTCTACCCCAAACCATTACTGAAGCAGGAAAATATGATCCACTGACTGTTCTTACTTCTTAAGACCTCAAAGAAGCTTCAGGCAAAAGTTGCCTGAAGTGTTGCTGGAGTGTTTACGATGCACGGTTTTACAATTCTGGGGCGGTCTTTAGTTGTGCCTAACTCACGAAATCGGCGTATGGCATCATAGATTGTTCTACGCGGGATATGCATCAATCTTGAAATTTCACATGCTGACCTACTTCGCTGATGCAAAAAAAATTAGAGCTATACAATAAGCTTCTTTACTTATTATGGATTTCAAAGCACCTGAGACGGATCCGTGAACGCTAACTTACTAGGAAATCACTTCAGGAACACAAATACAATATCCAAATTAATGAATTCTTTACAAAATTCCGAGAAATCGAAGCGTAAAGATTGTGCGGGAAGTTTTGACGCACCCTGTATAATCGAAATATAATATTAACCATGATACTTTACGTGATTCTACATTCCATTTTGCGCAATCGTGTAAGCATAAAGCGATACAAATACATATACAAGATTATAAAAATTACAGCAGATTTGGCAAAGTGCATATTGTAATATTTGAGAGTAAAAATGCTAAACAGCTAAGTAATTTAAAAAAGAAAGATTATCGAAATACAAATATATTTTGTTTTCTTATTTAGGCACTTTGCCACTATATATCTTGGCACGATCTATGAGGTCTCGATTTACTTCTAGATAGAACCTATTATTTAGACTACTGTCACCTAATATTGGTATAATCACGCTAGCAACCTCGTATCGAAGTCTCCGTTGTGGCGATCTCTGTACTGGTAAAGTTTCAACCTGGTTACGCTCTCTCTGTAGCCTAACCTTCGAGGGCGGTATTCGTACTATAGCTCTTTTATATTTCGCAGGGCTTTCTACATCTTTTTTGAAAATAAAAAGTTTTTGTTAAGAAACCACTAATGGACACAAAATATTCAATTTGTAAACTCCAATGATGAACTCGTCAGCCTCATCTGTCACTACGTTGTGGTAGATATCTTTTTCTAATGGTAGAACACGACCTGGATTCCCAGGAGTTTCGTAATGTTTAACATTATAAAGTCGAATATGAGGAAGTTTTATCACGGGCGCAGCCATCACGCTTATTGCTGCAAAAAATTAAATATAATTCGGAAATTATTTATTGTAGTTACAGTTAATTAATTAAAAATCTTCTTTTAACTTTTCCCAAGTGCTATTTCTTTTAAGACATTCAGATTAATCAAAATAGATCTTAAGCAATTGTTATAATGATATAAGAATAATTGAAAGTTGGTTAGAATAAAAAAAATTGTTATTCTGGTATAAACAAATTCCCAGTTCGGTGAATTTTTAATCAACAAGTTTTTTTTTGCGGGATCAATAAAGTATGTCTTTCCGATGACTCTTTTCTATGATACTTTGCAAAATACTACTACGTAAGTTCATTGGATAAGGTAACGATCGAAGTTGTAAAATCGACCACATATAGACACAAAATGCATTGACTTATAACAATTGTCTGAATAATAAATAATTGTTGTCAATATGCAAAGTATCGTAGCAAAAAGTTATCGGAAAGACATCCCTAGTTGATTCCGTAAATAAAAATTAAACCCATTCATTGAAAAGTTGCTAAACTCTGAAGTTGTTTTAAAAATAGCTTAAAAAATTACCAAACAGTATCATTTTCTAATTAATAATAACAAAGTATTTATTTCTCTCACATTTTACACAAAATATATTAATTTCAATGTAGCGCTGTTTCAAGATTTTCTTTGGTCAGTCTGAATATCTTTAAATAAATCGCACTTAGAAAAAGTTGAAAAAGAATTTAAACTTGGTGTTAAATAACAAATTTTCAACAATAAAACAAATATGACAAAAATCTTGTTGAAATTCGAAAAGCTTTCATTCAGAAAAAGGACGTTCAAATGAAGTAAATAGCTTAGGCTGAAAATTGATTTGTCCACGGGTACATTTATGCCTCGATGTGCGTCGCACAGTGAACCATATGAAACTGAAGCGTCGAATAATTATTAATTTTGTGTCAATTATTCACTAGTGACTTAGTTTTTTGTAGTTGAATTATCTGAATTTTACTACTAATTATGCAAATTATATTAATTTATAGATTAAGAGGACTTCGATTTGGGAGCAAGAAATTTATTTCAAATTGAACGATCTCAAAAAGGGTATACATTAAAGCAAGTAATAATAAACTCAAAGTTATGTTATATGATATTGTATTTACCAAAAGCGTATCTGCATATCAGTACAGTAAAACTTAAGATATATTTCACAATCCTTATTTTTTTTAAAATAAACAAAGCCTGCTTTTTCAGAATTTTCATGAGAATGCAACTAGTGAATGATCTTTGCAGTTTTCTTGTGTCTCTTGAACTAGACGCTGTCTCATGTTTCCTTCTTCATTATTTGTCATTGATACATTTGTTACTTCCGCAATAAAGTAGTGAACATACTTAAAATTTAGGGCATGATTATGCACAATTCACAGAGGCTAGCACACGATTCAACGGAATAAAGAGATAAATAATTTGTTGTGTGTACTGCACGCATACCATCTGACTTTGGCGTTGACTCGACTGCTACCCCGACAATTGCCGAACGAACCGGATGTGCACTGTCGTGGCCGAGGTCGGAATTTGAATTTCGATCTATGTTTAATCGGATAGAGATTGAATTTTTTGACAGCAACATTTGAAGAATTAAGTAAGACAAGTTTTATGTTTTCAACTGTCAAGTTTTTAAGCTCAAAAAATACATTTGTCCATTTTCTCTTCTTGTGATACACAAAACTACTTAACGTTCATATCGAATTATTTAAATCTGCGAATGCACTAAAAAAAATTAGGTGAGGTTTTGTTTACTTTTGGCCTTTCAGTTCTATTTCTTCGCGACGCGACAATCGTTCTTTGGTTTTTCCAGAATTATCAGCAAGGTGGGATGATTAGATCTATAGATTATCATAATCAGAGTCGAAAAATTTAAATTTGAATAATAAGAAATTGAACTACATAATTCAATTTTGTAAGAGTCCAGAAATGCACAATTTTTAGTTCAGGTTGGTTACTAGACGGGATATTTCGAATATAGCCTGGAATTTTTTTTGACAACGTGATATTGTACAGATTCGCTCTTTCTTGTTTGTTCTTTCAAATTCACAATTCACGGTTCGGTAAACAATTTATATTTCATGTTGGAAATTCATATCTCATCTTGAGGAATTAATTATTTATCATTAGAAAGTCCACTTCTAAAGTTTGAGTTCAGAATGAACCTGTTTTGGTTAACAATTTTTTTGTTGAAAGCTCATTCTTTTCATTTGAAAACACTACTTTTATATTTTGGGTTCCGAATCAATCTCTGTTGGTAAAAAATTTAACTGTTTTGTTCAAAATTCTACTAATTTGTTAAATGTAATTTTTTTTCTGTTAAATTACAATTGCTTTTCAAAAATTTCGTATTTTTAGATAGGAAATTCGTTGTTTGGAATTAAAAATTTATCTTTTGAAAATTGAACTATTCAGTTAATATTCAACTTTTTTTGAAGTCAAATTTTTTGTTGCATTTTATTTCTGTTTGGTTTAAAACTCAAATATTTTCTAGAACATTCGACTTTTTAGGTTTCAAACTTAACTATCTTGTTGATAATTTTCCTTCCTGAATTGCAGAATTCCACTAGTTGTTTAAAAATTCAATAGATTTTGACTTAAAGTCTTAGCAACATGGTACCTACATTATTGTTATTCAGAGAAATATATTCTCCTATTTTATTGACTGATGTTTCTGGACAAAAATGACGCTTATCCCGGTTGACATTTATGCATTTATATGAACAATTTTTAAATACTTATAATTGTAGAAAGAGTTTTCAAGATTAATTTCACCCATCAACCACCATAGGTGTAGCTGTTCATTCTCGCCAGCTTGGAGAATTTGTCCAGATGCTCCGGAGCAAAAGTATAAGTCAACTGTGGAGTGGGAACGTCGGTCGAGGGAGGTCGACCTACAGGAGGAAGGTCGAGCTGCGGGAGTGAGGTAAACCATGTTCCGATCTCGTGCCCGTAGGTAGATACATCGCAGGAAGTGCTTGTATATTAGTCAGTGTTCTTTGAACCAGGGTCGCTACCCGGGCAGATTATTGTGCATATGGAGGGCTGGTCCTAAATTCCGCCCTAAAATCAGGACAGTCCTTAAAAGCCTTTTGGATTTCTTCTTTTCTTCGGCTCCTTCCGAAAATGATTCTCGGTTTCCTACATTTCCGCTTCCACGGCGTGGTCCATAAGGTCCCCGAATGTTTAGAAAAAGGTAGCACGTATAACTCTTTTGATGGACGGGCGAAGGGACTCAAAAACAATGCGAACAATATCTTTCTTAGCGGTGGCAAGCAGAAGTACCAAAGTCAACATGTATTTTTTATGAAGAAATATGGCTGATAATTATGTCTCAATTTGCTTCCATAAATAGTGCTGCGCATTTCAGTACATAAGGAACTAAAGTGACTCAAGTACTTTTGCCTAAGAATATTTCCTAATTGACTTCACGTCAATGACAGGGACTTGTTAACTTCCGACCATTCAGCTGGTGAGTCCTTAAGTGTCTTCTTAACAAGGGACTAAAGCATTTCATCAAATACTGCGGTCTGAAAAAAGTAGCTTGCTGCATTGCGTTTGATGCAGCGTTAATGACGGGTAATGAAATTCTCAACGCTCTGGTCGCCTGCAGAGAAGAGCAGGACAGCGTCGCCGATAGTTAAGGAATCTACGGCAGTAGTGTCCAACACACCTCGCTGTTGCTTGTAGGACTCCACCAGATTTTGTGAACCTCTTTTAGAAGTAGCTGTAATTCCTTGTGGGAAAATGGTGTGCCCTGCGACGTTCTATTGTGTCAGGTTGTAGGTTGTAACAGTACTGGCTGATGTGCCTTTACCTTCAGGCCTTAAAAATCGGGCTACTCATTCATGCTTTACAAATAGGTTGGGAAAAGAAGTTTACGAAAAAAAAAGCTAACTGTTCGCCAGGATAGAAATTATGGAGAGAAATTCTTAGTAAAAGATTAAGAAACAGTCGAATCTTTGGAAAGAGGATCAGCAAAAAAAGAACCATTTAAAGGTGTTTGCAAAAAACTCTTTTGCCCCTTATCTCGTCGGAAGAGTTAACAAGGAATTATTCCACTCATTATCTTTAACTTTTGTTATTAGCCTTGGCTTTATAAAAATTTTAAATTGATAAAACTCCACTCCACTTCAGGAGTTGAAGTTAGGGCAGACTTCGACCATGCAACAGTAGCGGTCTACTCTCTCCTAGAAGATCATCACTTTCGGGTGTTCCTGGTAAATCTCGACTTTTTTCACCGGCTTCCTAGTGGACGGGTTGGGTCCGTCTGAGATGTGCTAAGGGTTCCAGAAGATCACCAGCTTTAGACCCAAGGTCAGGACCGTGATCCGATTGTGATTAGCCGCAGAGGAAATAAGCGTCTTTTAAGCTAATGTCTGCTTGGTCCAGATCTTCCGACGTCCGCGCTGGGCCTTCCTAGTAAGCAAATTAGGCCGATTCTTTAAAAAATGGCCAACCTCCTCAATTGCTCATTAAAATTTTTTGAATAATTAGTAAGTTTTGGAAGTTTGGAAAGAATAGTAGAAACTATTCATCGAAAAGATATACTTATTTATTTCTGCAAGAAATTGGCCCTTTTTGTTTAAAAATAGCAAAATTTTGAATACGTTTATGCGAATTATTTAAATAATTAATAATTATTAAAAATGTGAAACGTAAAGTAGAAAATTCTTATTGAAAATACAAACTTTGTTGCTGCCGTAAACAAACTAAGTCTAATCTTCTGAAAATAGCCAAACTTTGAATATGTTTATGTAAAATCTTTAAATAAATAATAATAATTAGATATTTGTAAAGTATGGTAGGGAAGAGTCAACAAAAATACATTTTTAGTTGAGTCCGTAAAAAATTGATCCTATTCGTTTAAAAATAGCTCAACTCTTAATTTCTTGATAAAGATGGTTTAAATAAATTTTAATACATAAGAATTTGAAATGTATAGCAGGAAAATAATTTCAGAAAGAAATTCTTGAAAAATTCGGTGAAAAAACATAACCTATGCGTTAAAAAATAGTAAATCTTTAAATTTGAAAAAATAGTTGAAATTTCAACAAAAGGGATCATTTTGCAATTAACATAATGCAACTCAAACTGACAACGTGCTTTTTCAAAAAAAAGTTAATTTTTTTAAAAATAAGATAAGTTTCCAGGTGAAATAAGGAATCTCTAAACTTAAGAATAAATTTCCAACAAAGCAGTTTCACTGTTGACAAATTAGTTAAATTTTGGGACAAACAAAAAAATTAATTTTCTGCTGAAAAGATCATTCTTATATAAGGAATACTAACTTTTAATGAAACAGACAATTTTTTTACGAAATACTTGAAAATTTTCAACAACAAAAAAATCAATTTTTGAATAACACAATTCATTCTCAACGAAAAAACAAACTTTCACCAAAAGAGTTAAATTTTTAATCAAAGCAGTAATTTTTTTTTAAAAAGGGAATTTTCAACGAACAAAATAAATTTTAATCCAAAAAAAACTAATTATAAATCAACAACAGTTAAATTCAACCAGAATAATAGATAATAAAGCAAGGATATTTATATTCTACTAATAAGGACGAGTTTCAACAAGAGACATGAAATTTCAACTATATAGTGAAATTTCCACCAAATAATACCAACTATCAACTACCAAGTTATTGCAAAATATATTTTTTATTTGATTAATGGTTTTAAAATATATTTTGTAGACTTTCGGCATTATATAAAGATTTCAAAATATTATTAAACGGCCTTAAATTCAATTGAATAATGCGTTTTAATTTAATTAATTTAATTTAATTATTTAACTAATCAATTAAAATTAATTTTTTTAAAGGCATTTAAATTTTTCTAGATTTCATTATATGAATAGGGATAACTTTTTTCCAACTGCATAATTAATTAAACATTCATATTGCTTAAAAAAAAGATAAAGTTATTTTGTAATTTTGTATCGAGAAAAACAACTGATAGATAAAATAGATAAACCTCTTCATTAATAACATTCTAATTTTTCTTTCTTTATTTCACAATAAGCCTCGTAGGTATAAACCCGGATCTTCGTATAATTGATATCGTCATTGACAGAACAAACAATGTGTGTCAATAGTGTAAGAAAAAAAAACGTTTTGCTGGTCCCCAAATTTGTAATTAAATGATTACAAATTTTAAGTTGCGAAAACAGGATTTTCGAACCTTACTTACGGTATGTAAAAAACAAATATTGCAATTATTAGTGAACAATGTCATTTTAAGCAAACATTTAGAACAGAATTTATTTTGTTTTTTAAAAACATAAAAAAATAACCATAAAGGAATTAGCTCTGCTGGAACTAATTTAAACCTCGAAATTTAATTTTCCGGGATGTTTTACATTTCAAAAACGAGTTATATAGTCTTTACGGACGCCACGTTATTTGTCAAAGATTCTTTAACAATTCAAAAATAAAAATGTTGTGCAACTCTTTTTTAATTAATATTCTCGTTTTTCAGGCCTCACCGTGAAAAAGTTAAATGTATATTATTTAAGCAGCTTTGAAAATGAATCCGCTTAACTTTTATTTGATATCAGTGACAAACAAACACCCGAGCAGTCACTTTATTCAAATTGCTTTTGTTTTGAAATTTTGGTTCGCTATATTGAATTTGCCTTATAATTTTTAACATGTGCTAATTTACTGACCGTATTTGGATTGAGCGTGGTATAAAATTTCAAAGCCGAAATTCACAAAACCGAG
The DNA here is from genome assembly GCA_032357855.1 of Amphibolips quercusostensackenii. Lineage (NCBI taxonomy): Eukaryota > Metazoa > Arthropoda > Insecta > Hymenoptera > Cynipidae > Amphibolips > Amphibolips quercusostensackenii. The sequence goes on along the minus strand of JAUELO010140709.1, from coordinate 1,912 downwards.
GTGCATTTCACTTTCCGACCCCCCAATTACTCAATGTGCAGAAGAATCTGATTTACGATGCGCAGTCGCAGGGAGAAGGGGTATATTGAAGATGCGCATAACGCTACTTATTTTTCTAGAAGACGAAATGACACATTACTTCTTTGTGACGTCACCAACCGAGAAAACGCCAATTTAGATTCTTCTGAGCAAACTTGTAAGTCGCGAATTGCGGCGCGGGTATTGGGGTAAAAATTTTGCAACCCAACATCAACCAATTTATCAGATGCCAAAAGACGGAGCGTAGGGCCGCTAGTGAAATTCTAGTGATAAGTTCGTACTGATAAGGTTTTAATCGACTTTCCGGCTATAGTGAAATAGACCTACAAAACCGTCAATTGTGCGATATAGCGCACAATGGACGTTAATTTGATTCTTCAATAAGCTGCTTACAATTTTGTTCAGCTTTTCTGCGCAAGAACTAGAAAATGCCACGCGAATTCATAAAACTGAAAAAAAATATTAACAAATTTTTGCTTAGTTGTATTCTTTATTTTTTCCTAATGCATCATCGAAATATAATATAAACCATGATAATTCAGGTAATTCCACAATTCGTTCCGCGCAACTGCGTAAACAATGAGCGTCACAAATACAGATACACGATGATTAGATTATAATAAAATTGGTAAAGTTTATAATATAATATTTATCATCAAAAATACTAAACTGCTTAATAATTAAAGTAAGGAAAATTATCAAAATACAAAAAAAATTTTGTTTTCTTATCTACACATTGAACCAATATATAACTTGGCACGATCAAACTGTTCTGGATTAACTGGTCTAAAAAACTCATCATACAGAGTATCGCCAATAAATATTGGTACAATCACCTTGGCAATATCGTTACGATGTTTCCGCTGTGGCACTCTTGGTACTTGCAAAGTTTTAATTTTGTTGTGTTCTCTAGGTAGGCTTGCCTCAAAATGTTCTATTCGTACTTTAACTCTTTGATATTTTTCAGGGTCTTCTAGATGAGTTTGAGGAATAGGATGAATCCCTTTAGGAACGACAAATGGACAATAAACATCAGGTTCGAAAACTCCAATGACGAACTCATCAAGCACATCTGTCACTACGGTGTGATAATAGCCTCTTCCTCTTAATGGTAAAACACGACTTGGATTCTCAGCAGTCTCGTAATGATAAACATTACAAAGTCGAATGTGAGGAAGTATCGTTGGGCGTTCGTAGGTATGGTTTGCTGGAAAAAAAATAAGATTTCGAAATTATGTATTGTAGTCGAAATAAAATTGAATAAAAAAAATCATGCTCATAGTTCAAAAAATTGATTGATATAGAGAGAGCTATACGTATAAAGGAATGTAGGAATATTATTGTCAGTGTAGGACCTATCACCAAAAGCCAAAATATAACAAATAAAGTTGAATTTGCAATAATTAATTCTGTAATTAGACCTACTATACTGTATAGTAGCGAGACTTGGACCTTCCAAGAAACAGATAAAGGTAAATGCAAACTGTTTCAGTAAATAATAATTCTTGTAAAATTGCAACTGATCATAGCAAACAATAACCGAGAAAGTATTTTTAGTTAACTCAGTAAAAAAATAAGCTCTGTAGTAAAAAGCATTTAAAATATAAATTTATTTTTATAATTTCTAAAAAATTGTAAAAGAGAATGTATTTTTAATTTATTATTATAAAACATTCATTTTTCTTACATTTTATACAAAAAAATCTGGATTAAAATAAGCTATACGTGTCAATCCCAAAAAATAAGAAATCTTTTTTTAATTTCAATATGTTTTAACTCATAAAAACGTCTAAGTTAGATGAAAAGTGTAGGCTATAAATTCATTTGTCTACAGAAACATTGTTGCCCCACTGTGATACGTGGCGCTTTACAT
>JAUELO010140624.1:0-17098 GCA_032357855.1 Amphibolips quercusostensackenii | reverse complement strand
AAACCACTGGCTGATCCCCAAAAGATCTTTCTACCAGGATTACATGTGATGCTTGTGATAGTAAAAGATTACATCAAAGCGATTAATAGAAACGGAGACGCAGGTCTTTTTTTTTTAAAGGAAATTCTCTAAGCATAGTGACTCAAAAATTAAGGAGGGAGTTTTTTAATGGACGACAAACCCGACGACTGATGCTAGATGGCGATTTTGAATAGATCTTAACTGAACATATGAGACAAACATGGTTGTCAGTGAAAGCTGTTATAGACAATTTCTTAGAAAAAAGGAAATCTAGAAACTACAAATACTTGATCGATACGATGTTAGAAAACCTCCAGGAAATGAAGATAAACATGTCACTAAAAATTCACATGATGCACTCTCACTTGGACTGCTTTTCAGAAAATATGGGAGCAGTTAGTGATGAACATAGTGGAAAACTTCATCAAGGTATCGCTACAATCGAAGAGTGGTATAAGGTAAGTAGAGTGTGAACGCTTTAGCAGACTACAGTTGGAATCTCATGACTGATGAACCAAATGCTCAACATCGTCAAGCATGCAAGAGGAAAAGTTTCTGATTACAAGCAGAAAATTATCATTATTTTTCAACAAGAGCTAACAACATAAAGAATAGATATTTTGAAGACGCAGTACAATGATTCGCTTCAAGTACGTGTAAGCCGTTAAATTGGCAGCCTCGTAGAAAGAGACAACTTCTCTGCCATGTATCTTTCGAACAGTGTTAGCCTGAACCCTTATTTCTTTAAAAATTCCTTCAGCATTTAAAAGCGATACCTGTAACAGTAGGAAAAAAAAATTTTCATCTAGATATGCAGTTTTTTATAAAACCACCTTTTTTGTGTTTTGCCTCATTTTTTCTGGATTATCTTGGCAACTGTATAAGATATCACAGAAACAAGCCCGCCGTTGGATTTGGTATTAAAAAATGCATAGAAATCATATATTGATTTTCATTGAAAGAATTTTTCACAACATTCTATCTCCTGCTTTGTGATTTTTTAAAAAAAGTTTTGATCTAAGAAATCTCGAAAGCCTGACGTGCTGCAGAGAAATGGAGTCCAGATTCGGATTGTGCACAAAAAACATCTCTGAAAATGATATATCTCATTCCATGAGCACATAGGTTACATTTTGTTGACCGGTGTAATCTTGAAAAGCAAATTCAGATACTTATTTCACAACTGCGCAAACATTTTAAAAAATTATATAAATGTAACAGAGGTATTTTGAATGAAAAAATAAACTTTTATTACGCAAAGAATAGGAAATATTCAATTGCAGAATCATAAGGTAAATAATTGGTTTATGATCAGCATAAAAAGCATTGAAATGATTTGTTTCTTGATTTAAAATTGCGTTTCGATAAATTTGATTGATTGAAGATCCATAATTATAATTTCAAAAGAAAATTAAAATACATGTACATATTGATTATTCATTTCACAACATAAAAAACAATAAACAGTTATTTTCATAAAAACAAACAAATAATTTTTACTTTATATTTTTGTGAAAAGTTGAATTAATAATATCATTTCAAACTAATTTCATAAAAAAGTGAAATGTATGTAGCAAATATGATTTTTAAAGTAGAATATTGATACTTATTTCACGTCACAAAAATTCACAAAATTATGTAATTGGAATAAACGTATTTTAAGCATAAACAATCTTTTATTATACAAATTATAGCCACTATTCAATTGCATAAACTTGAAGTGAATAATCAATTTATGTACTTAATTTAAAAAATTAAAATTTGATCTTTGTGTAATTTAGTTTCGAGAAAAAATTAATCATCTTATAATTAATTTATCTGTTAACAACATAAAAGGCTGAAAGACTGAACTATAATTTAGAAAATAGATTGAATTTAGGTATTACAATTTTTTTTAATTCTCGATATTTCCTAAACTAAGCAACTAATTTCTGTGAAACTTAGAGAAAGTATAGCTTTATATAAAACACATTAGCTGCTTAAAGAATTTTTAAAAAATTCTAAAATTACAAAAGTTACACAATGTTGAATTTTGGCATCACATTTCCTTTAGGTATGGATATTTTTAAAATTCAGTGACCAATTTTAATGAAACTAAGTGAAATAATAATGTAATATAAAAGACATTTAATGCTCTAAGGACTTTTAAAAAAAAGTTTAAATAAAGGGAGTTATCTCATGTTGAATTTAGGCATTACAATTTTTTTCATTCTTGATATTTTCTAAACTAAGCAACTAATTAAAACAAAGCTTAGAGAAATTATAGTTTCATATAAAAAACATTCGATTCTCGCAGGACTTTTGAAAAATGTTTAAGCAAAGGGAATTATCTCGTGTTGAATTTAGGCATCTCAATTTTTTAAATTCTCGATATTTCCTTAACTAAGCAACTAATTTTAATAAAACTTGAAAAAATTATAGCCTTATATAAAAGACATTTGGTGCTCAAAGAATTCATGAAATATTTCAAAATTACGAAAGTTACGTAATGTTGAATTTCGGCATCACATTTTCTTTAGGTATGGATATTTCTGAAACTCAGTGACCAATTTCAATGAAATTCAGTGAAACTATAGTGTCCTTTAAAAGACATTTTATGCTCCAAGGACTTAAAAAAAATTTTCAAATAAAGGGAGTTATCTCATGTTGAATTTAGGCATGACAATTTTTTTAATTCTCGATATTTCCTAAATTAAGCAACTAATTTTAATGTAACTTAGAACAATTATAGCTTCATATAAAACACATTTGGTGCACAAAAAATTTTTGAAAAATTTAAAAATTACGGGAGTTACGCGATGTTGAATTTTGGCATCACATTTTCTTTAAGTATCAACATTTTTAAAACACAGTGACCAATTTTAATAAAACTTAGTGAAATTATATTGTCACATGAAAGACATTTAATGCTCTTAAGACTTTGAAAAAAAAAACTTAAATAAAAGGAGTTATCTCACGTTGAATTTATGCATCACAATTTTTTTAATACTTAATATGTGGTATTTCCTAAACTAAGCAACTAATATTAATAAAACTTAGAAAAATTATAGCTTCATATAAAACACATTCGGTGCTCAAAGAATTTTTTTAAATTTGAAAATTACCGAAGTTACTTAATGTTGAATTTTGGCATCACATTTTCTTAAGGTATGAATATTTCTGAAAGTTTGTGACCAATTTTAATCAAATTTAGTGAAATTATAGCGTTATAAAAGAGGCATTTAATGCCTAAAAGATTTTTCAATAATTTGAAAATTACGGGTGTTGCGCCATATTGAATTCTGACATAAAATTTTTTTAGTTATCGATATTTCTAAAAATGCAAACTTAATTTCAATATAATTTAGTGAAATTATAGTGCTCTATAACAGACACTTGATGCCTAAAGGATTTTCGAAAAATTGAAAAAATATAGGAGTTGCATTATGCTGAATTTTTGCATAACATTTTAAAAATATTTTTGAAACTGTGAAGCGAATTTCAATGAAACTTAGTAAAATTGTAGTGATATATAAGAAACAGCTGAGTCCCTAAGAATTTCTAAATAGCTTAAAAATTACGGGGATTATGCCACGTCAAATTTTGTCATAACACTTTTATTTTAATTGTTAATATTTTTTAAGGTGTGCAACGAATTTTTATGAAACTTAGTATAATCATAGTGTTATATAAGAGAAATTTAATGCCTAAAGGATTTTGACATAATTTAAAAATTACGGGAGTTATGCCATGTTGAATTTTAACACCATTATTTCTTTAATCATATACATTTCTGAAACAGTGTAATTTAGTTTAATGAAACTTAGTAAAATCATGTTTTTACTCAAGAAAAATTTGGTGCCAAAAAAGATTAAAGAATATATATTAAATCACGCAAGTTACGCCATATTGATTTTTGACATAGCATTTAATTGGGATTATCGATATTTATGAAACTGTGCAACGAATATTAATGAAACTTAGGAAAATTATAGTGTTGTAAAAGAGGCATTCAACACCTCAAAGATTTTTAAATAATTTGAAAAATACGGGCGTTGCGCCATATTGAATTCTGACATAACATTTTTTTAATTATCGATATTTCTGAAAATGCAAATTAAATTTTAAGAAAATTTAGTGAAATTATGGTGCTATATAACAGACACCTGACGCATACAGTATTTGTAAAAAAAATTAAAAATTATAGGAGTTACCTAATGTCGAATTTTGGCATAACATTTTTTTTAGTTTTTTGAAACTGTAAAGCGAATTTTAATCAAACTTAGTAAAATTGTAGTGATATATAAGAGGCATTTGAGGCCCCAAGAATTTTTAAATAACTTAAAAATTACAGGGGTTATGCCGCGTCAAATTTTGTTATAACACTTTTTTTCATTGTTGATATTTCTGATGTTGTGTAACGAATTTCTATGAAACTTGGTAAAATTATAGTGTTATATAAGAGGCATTTTATGCCTTAAAAATTTTAAAATAACTTTGAAAATTACGGGAGTTATGCTATGTTAAATTTTGACATCATTAAAGAAAATGTTATGTCAGAATTCAATATGGCACAACACCCGTAATTTTCAAATTATTAAAAAATCCTTGGGGCATTAAATGCCTCTAATATAACACTGGAATTTCACTATGTTTTATTAAAATTCGTTACGCAGTTTCAGAAATATAGATAACTATACAAATAATGATGTCGAAATTCAAAATGGCATAACTCCCGTTATTTTCAAATTATTTGAAAATCCTTTAGGCAGCAAATGCCTCTTATATAACATTATAATTTTACTAAGTTTCATAAAAATTCGTTACACAACGTCAGAAATATTGGCAATTAAAAAAATGTTATAACAAAATTCGACGTGGCATAACCCCCGTAATTTGTAAGTTATTCAAAAATTCTTAAAGCCTTAAATGTCTTTTATATATCACTAAAATTTTACTAAGTTTAATTGAAATTATCTTTACAGATTTAAAAATATAAAAAAATGTTGTGCCAAAATTCAGCATAACGTAACTCCTATAATTTACAATTTTTCAAAAATTTTCTAGGCATCAAGTGTCTGTTATATAGCACTATAATTTCACAAAATTTGATTCAAATTTAATTCGCAGTTTCAGAAATATCGATAATTAAAAAAATATTATGCCAGAATTCGATATGGCGCAACACCCGTAATTTTTAAATTATTAAAAAATCCTTTAGGCTTTGAATGCTACTCTTATAACACTATAATTTTACTGACTTTCATTAATATTCGTTGCACAATTAAATAAATATCGATAATTTCAATAAAATGCTATGTCAAAATTTAATATAGCGTAACTTTCGTAATTTAATATATTTTTGAAAATTCTTCTGGCACCAAATTTTTTCTATGTGATACCATAATTTTACTAAGTTTCATTAAAATTCGTTACGTAGTTTCAAAAATATAGATAATTAAAGAAAGAATGGTGTCAAAATTCAACATGGCATAACTGCCGTAATTTTAAAATGATTTAAAAATCCTTCAGGCATTGAATGCCTCTTATATAACACTATAATTTACTAAGTTTCAGATAAATTCATTAAACAATATCAGAAATATGAGCAATGAAAAAAAATGTTGACAAAATTTGACGTGGCATAACCCCCGTAATTTTCAAGCTATTTAAAAATTCTTGAGGCCTCAAATGCCTCTTATATATTACTACAATTTTACTGAGTTTTATTGAAATTCGCCTAACAGTTTCAAAAATATAAAAAAAATGTTATGCCAAAATTCAGCATAACGTAACTCCTATAATTTTTTAATTTTTCCAAAATCCTTTAGGCATCAAGTGTCTGTTATATAGCACTATAATTTCACCAAAATGTTGTTGAAATTTAAATCGCAGTTTCAGAAATATCGATAATTAAAAAAATTTTATGTCAGAATTTATCATGGTGCAACACCCGTAATTTTCAAATTAATTGAAAATCCTTTAGGCTTGAATGCCTCTTTTACAACACTATAATTTTCCTAAGTTTCATTAATATTTGTTGCACAGTTTCATAAATATCGATAATCCCAATTAAATGCTATGTCAAAAATCAATATGGCGTAACTTGCGTGATTTAATATATATTTTTTAATCTTTTTGGCACTAAATTTTTCTTGAGTAAAAACATGATTTTACTAAGTTTCATTGAACTGAATTACACAGTTTCAGAAATGTAGATAATTAAAGAAAGAATGGTGTCAAAATTCAACATGGCATAACTGCCGTAATTTTAAAATTATTTAAAAATCCTTCAGGCATTGAATGCCTCTTATATAACACTATAATTCTACCTAGTTTCATAAAAATTCGTTAAACAACATTAGAAATATTTACAATTAAAAAAAATGTTATGACAAAATTTAACGTAGCATAACCCTCGTAATTTTTAAGTTATTCCAAAATTGTTGGGGCCTCAAATGCCTCTTATATATCACTACAATTTTACTAAGTTTCATTGAAATTCGCTCAACAGTTTCAAAAATATAAAAAACATGTTATTCCAAAACTCAGCATAACGTAACTCCTATAATTTTTCAATTTTTTAAAAATCCTTCAGGCATCAAGTGTCTGTTGAATAGCACTATGATAGCAATAAATTTTATGGAAATTTAATTCGCAGTTTCAGAAATGTCGACAATTCAAAAAATTTTTATGTCAGTTCAATATGGCGCAACACCCGTAATTTTCCAATTATTTAAAAATCTTTTCGACATTAAATGCCTCTTTTATAACACTATAATTTTACTAAGCTTCATTAATATTCGTTGCGCAATTTCATAAATATCGATGATTCCAATAAAATGCTATGTCAAAATTCAATATGGCGTAACTTTCGTGATTTAATATATATTTTAAAATCCTTTTGTCACCAAATTTTTCTTAAGTAATAACATGATCTTACTAAGTTTCATTAAACTGAATTACACAGTTTCAGAAATGTAGATAATTAAAGAAACAATGGTGTTAAAATTCAACATTGCATAAATCCCGTAATTTTTAAATTATGTCAAAATCCTCCAGGCATTAAATTTCTCTGATATAATACTATAATTATACTAAGTTTCATAAAAATTCGTTACACAACTTTAAAAATATAAACAATTTAAAAAAATGTTATGACAAAATTTGACGTGTCATAACCCCCGTAATTTTTAAGTTATTTAAAAGTTCTTGATGCTTCACGTGCCTCTTATATAACACTACAATGTTACCAATTCTTATTAAAATTCATTTCACAATTTCAGAAATATTGATAATTTAAGAAAATGTGATAACAAAATTTAGTATTGCATAACTCCTGTAATTTTTAAATTATTAAAAAAATCCTTGGGGCATCAAGTGCCTTTTATATAGCACTATAATTTTACCAAGTTTTATTGAAATTTGATTCGCCGTTTCAGAAATATCGATAATTAAAAAAATGTGATTCCAAAATCCAACATGCGGCACTGACTGATATTTCTGACGTATACTGGATCAAATCTTTAATTTTAATTTCAGATTGGCTTGTAACAGACACGAACTGCCAACTTCAAAAATGTTTTTGAGAAGTGGTGTAAAACTTCTCGGAAGAGATGATTTTGTTCAAGAATCCACGATAGTCGGTAATAAATCGTGTGTTTTTTATAAACAGGTTCAACATCCACAGAACCCTCAGGCCGTTACGAAAACGGCTAGCACGATAAAAACCTTGAAGAAAGTAAGAAATTTATTTTTCATGGGAGATAATAAAAATGAAATATAATAAAATAAATTTTTTTTGATCCATATAATTATTTTTGAAAAGTTGTAAAATAATTTTAATGAAAATGCACTAAAAATAGGAAAAATAAGGAGATTTTTTACGAAAATAGGGGAATAAATTCTTTTAAATCAAATAATGTGGTACAGTATTAAGCTCAATTCGAGATTATTTGCATTCCTAAAATTTTCAAAAACAACATTATACTTTAAACAAAATAGCTGAATTTATAATTAAATAGTTTAATTTTAAATTAAAAAGATGAATTTTCAATCCAAAAGAATTATTTCCTACCCAAAAAGTCAAATTTTTAACAAAATATATTAATTTAAAACTTAAAAAGATGATTTGTCAAGCGAAAATCAAATAGTTTAATCTTTAGTTTATAAAAATAATTTTTAAATAAAAACAAATAATAAAGTTGTAACAAAATAGTAAAGCTTTCAACTAAAACCGATTAATTGTAATCAAAGATTTGCATTTTCAAGAATTATGAATCATCAACCAAAAATATTAATTTTTTACAAAATAGTAGTTTAACTTTAAACTAAATAGTTAAATTTTCAAAAAAAAATAAAATATTTAAATTTTCACCCAAAAAGATTAATTTTCAAAAAAAAAAGAAGGAACTTTTAACTAAAGAGATGAATTTTCAACTAAAATCATAAATCTTCAACGAAAAAAATGTTTTTTGAAAAATTATTTAAACATTTAACTAAATAGATTTTTTAACTAAAAAGGAGGAGTTTTAAAGCAAAAGTGGAACAGTTCCATTCCTGAAAGAAAAGTAACATTATTAAAAAAAAAATATTTGATAGTTGTTGGTTCTACCGATAAAAAAAAAATAATTTTAAAACCAAATACCTGAATTCGACAAAAAATACGAATTTTCAACCAAATAGTTGTATCCTCAACCCAAAAAGACGAAATTTTAACAATACAGTTCAATTTTGAACCTAAACAGATGAATTTTAATAAAATTGTTGAATTTTTATTGCAATAATATAATTATCAACCAAACAGTTGTATTCTTAATAAAAATAAATGAATAAAGTTTCTACCAAAAAGAAAATCCAAAAAACATTTCTAAGTCAAAAGAAACAAATTTTAACCAAAGTATTGAATTTTCAAGAAAAAAGTTAATTTTCAACTGAATAGTTTAATTTTCGCCAAAAAAGTTTTTTTCTAACAAAGAGGTGAATTTTTGAACCAAAAAAATCTACTTTAAAACCAAAAATTTTATATTTTGAACCAAAAATGGAATAGTTGAATTTTCAACCAAAAAGATGAATCTTTACCAAAAAAATCTATTTTTAATAAAACAGTCAAGTACTGAAACAAAGGGTTGAATTTTCCACTAAGAAAAAAATCAATTTTGAACCAAAAGTAAAATAGTTGAATTTACACTTAAAAAAATTAATTTTCAAAAAAAGGTATTTTCAACAAAAATATGCAGTTGAATTTACAACTAAATAAATAAATTTTCAATTCAGATGATAAATCTTTAACCAAAAAAATCTATTTTTAACGAAGCTGTTAAGCATCCAATCAAGGGGTTGAAATTTAACTAAAAAAGAGAAATTTTAAACCAAAAGTGGAATGCTTAAATTTTTATTTTAAAAAGTTATCTTTTAACCACAAAAAATTAATTTTCAACAAAGTAGTTTAATTTTGTTTTTCAATTTCAAACCAAAAAAATTAATTTTCAACAAAGCAGTTCAACTGTAAGACAAGTAGATAAATTTTCAAATTAAATTATAAATTTCCAACCAAAAAAATAAGGAATTTTGAATAAAATATATATTAAATCTTCAAGGAAGGAGATTAATTTTCAACTAAAATTATGAATCAATAAAAGAAATTTATTACAAAAAAATTATTTCACCTGTGAACCAAATTCATAAATTTTTAACTGAAAATTTTAATTTTCAACTAAAATAAGAAGATTTTAAGCACAATATATATTAAATGTTTAACTGTAGATATTCACTTTTAACTGAAATTATAAATCTTCACCAACAAAAATTTATATTAACAAAGTAGTAACAAAGTAGTTAAACATTCAACCAATCAGTTATTTGTTTTTAACTAAAAAAGATAAATTTGGAAAAAAGGGAAATGGTTTAATTTTTGTCCAAAAAAATTATTTTTCAAGCAAAAATGTAAAAATTGTTATTTCTACTAACAAAAAATTAATTTTATTTTAAAAACAGTTAAATTCAACAAAAAAGATGAATTTGTAATCAAATAGTTGAATCCTCAATCAACGCAAATTAATTTTCAAGCAAACAGTTGCATTTTTAACAACAAAAAAAAAATTCTACCAAAAGAGTTCAATTTTCAACCCAGTAAAATTTTTCACTCAAAAAAGAAATAAAATTTTAACCAAATTGTTAAAGTTTCTATAAAACGGTTAAATTAAAAAAAAGTATGCATACTTTAGAATATTTGAATTTTCAACTCAAAAAGACGATTTTTAAAAAAACAGTTAAATTTACAACCAAAAAATTTAACAAAAAATTTTAGCCAAAAAATATCTGATTGATAAATAACTTGATTTACCATCGCGCTTTTTCATTTCAGACATAATTTACAACTTTTCTTAAAATTCCTGAGAAATTTCCAAATGATTTTTCATTTTGATAAATAAATTTGAAGAGAAAATTGAAGAAGATTTTTAAATATTTCAAAGGAATTCCTAAAATATCGAAAAAGAATTAAGAAGATTTGAACTTAAAATTTTTAATTTCAAAACATTAATAAAACATTTTAAAACATTTTTAAATAATTTAAAGTTTGAAAAGATTTAATAAAATTTAAAACAAAAAATAGAGTTTTGAAGATTCCGAAATAAAATTTTGAAGCTTCAAGATACTAAAAAAAATTTTCAAGATTCGTGGAAGGTTTAAAAATTAATTTCATTTTAATAAATTAATTTTTAAAAAATGTTTTAAAATATAATTAAAACAATTTTTTTTTAAACAAATTTTCTTTTAATTCCTGGGAACATTAAAAATGATTTTTTATTCTATCAAATTAATTTTAAGAGATTAGTTAAAATAAATTGTAATCTACAATATTTTAACTCAATTTTTTTTTACTTTAAAACATTTTTCAAAATTTTTTGGAAAAATTCGTATAATTAAAAAAAATGTTTAGAACTTTTCACAAAATTTAAAAAATAATTTAAAATTTGAAAAGGTTTTTAAACATTTTTATCAATATAAACATTTTAAGGATTTTGGAAGGCTTAACAAATATATAAATAAAAACGTTCTGATGATTGCTTGGAAAATTGGAAAAGATTTTTTAGGTTAAAAAAATAATTTTAGGAGAATAATTTTTAAAAAATTTAATAATTTTAAAACATTTTCAAAGTTTTCAAAAAAGAATCTGCAAGGTTCTAAAGCAATTTTTTAATTTTGAAAGGGTTTTAAGATTTCATGAATAATTTGATTTAGTTTAAAATATATTTGGAAATTTTTGAGGAGGTTACAAATATTTTAAAACTTGAAAGATTTCTAAAAATTTAATTATTATTTTTCATTATCTGTCAACCTTCTATAAGTTATAAATATATTTTAAACTGACTTTAATTTTTCTAAAAATTTGATAAATCCTATTGAATAAGCAAATAAACTTAAAAAATTAATAGTTAATCTAGATATTTACTTTTTATTAAAAATTATTTTTTTCTCAAGTTATAATTTGTTATAATTTTTTTTTTTTAAAAACATTTTTTCTTATGTAATCTTTATAAAAAATAAACTTAAAAAACAAATAGGTATAATGCTAGTAAATATAAAAAATAAGATAACACAGATTTTTCTTTCACGATTTCTCAACACATTTGCTTTGATTGTAGCTTTCGGTTAAATGATACGTAAAAATTGTATAGGACTCGATTTATAGAACATAAAAAACCTTTAAAACCATCTCTATTTGAACATTTTAAGACAAACAGTTTATAAGATATTAATTTGTTAATTAAAGGTAGCGTCTTTTCAGAAAATCCAGCGTTTTAGTGATTTTTCATCTGTGTAAATCTGAAAATTTATTTTTCTTAAAAGTTCATCTACCTCCTAGAAGATTCATAATTGTAAATTTTGCGCAGCATTTTTTGTAACAAATTTTATTGTTTAAAAAATCGGCCTCCCTCTTCTATTTGTACATTTTTGGATTTTGAATTCAAGAAAAAATGTTTTTGAATACTTTTAACCTTGAACTTCAAGGATTCAAGAAAAAAAATCAGATCAGACTGTTTTTCCCACAATGGAAAATTATCAAAACGCAGGATTTTTCGAAAAGACGCTACCCTTAATTAACAAATTAATACCTTATAAATTATTTGTCGCAAAAAGTTCTAATATGGATCATTTTAAAGGGATTTTTATGCCCAGTAATATAAGTTCCACCAAAAAATTATAAGAAAAAAAGTTTTGTTTATATTTTGTCCCAGAGGAAATTCTAATTTGACTGGTCTAGTATATTGTAATTAAATTTTAGTACAATATTTTTTATATTTATCAAACATAGGAAAATTTTCGAGGATAATGAAGAGAAGACTTTTATTATTAAAAATGGAGATCCCTTAGAGATTGAATTTTTTTGAAGACTTCAAGATATTCAAAAGGAGCGATTTTTCCATACAATGAAAAATTCAGGAAGTTTTTAAATTGAAGAAGTCCTCATCGACAAGAAATTGAATTTTTATGAATTTAAATAAAAAATTATTGTAATTTTTCAAATTTCTAACACATTTGAAATGTGTGCAGAGAAGATTAGTTATTTACTATATTTATAAATAGTTTTAATTATTAAAAATCTGAAAACGGCAAGAAATACTAAAAGCGATATAAGGATGTATTTTAGATCAAACCAGGAAATTTGATAAGATTTTCTGAATGGTATTTTTTAATAAAGAGTATGAAAATATTTTGATCTTTTTTATTATTAATATTAGTTGAAGCATCGGCTCAAATTTATTTTTTTTCTATCAAAAGAGATTACTTTGGAGGAAATGGCTGAGGTCTCAGTAAAATAATTAAATTTTCAACCAAATGGTTGAAATTTTAATGAAATTATTGGATTTTCAACAAAAAAGACAAATTCCCTGTCAAAATAGACAATTAACAATTAACAATAAAAGAAAATAAAATAATAAATACAATTTTTTATTAATGATATTGTTGAAAATTTAACTATATTTTGGAAAACTTTTTTTTCTTGAATCATCGATTGTTTTTGTTCGAAGTTCAATATTTGTTTATTGCTAAGTTATTAAAAAATATGAATGAAATAATTAATCTCTCAACAGATTGGTTATATTTTGACCATCATTATGGAAATTATATTTTTAGTAAGAAAAATTTATTTTCCAAAAAAAGGAATTTTCTACAAAGTAGTCAAAGTTTCAACAAAAAAAAAGTCAAAAAAAAAAAAAATTAGTTGTATTTTTAACAAAATAATAAAACTTTGAACAAAATATTTAAATTTATGACAAAAAACTACTTTCTAAGTAAATACATCAATTTTTAAACAAATAGTTAAATATTCAACTTAAGAAGATGAATTTTTGATAAAAATGAGGAAAATCATATTTTAGTAAAAAACAAAAAAATGATTTTCCAAAAAAAAAAGAATTTTCATCAAAATAGTCTAATTTTCAACAAAAAAAAGTTGAATTATCAAAAAAAATAATTAAACATTTAACGAAATAATTAAAGTCTCAAAAAAATAGTTGAATTTGTAACCAAAAAGACTCATTTTCAATAAAATAGTTGAATTCTCAAACAAATATTTAAATATTAAACTTAAGAAAAACAACTGTTAACTAAATTATAAACATTATATTTATAGTAAATGAAATTTATATTAAAAAAAAAACAAATTTTTAACATAATAGGCACATTTCCAAACTTTCAACAAAATAGTTGAATTTCTAACCAAAAAGACTAATTTTCAAGAAATAACATAAATTTTCAAACAAATAGTTTTAAATTTTAATCTGAAAATGGTCAATTTGAAGCAAAAATCGGAAAAATTATATTTTTATTTAAAAAAATAATTATTAAAAAAAATGAATTTTCAACAAAATAGTCAAATTTTCAAAGAAGTTAGTTCAATTTTTGACAAACTCATTTAACCTTTAACAAAATTCATAATCTTCTAACAAAATAATGAAACTTTCAACAAAATAGTTGAATTTCTAACCAAAAAGACTAATTTAAAAAAAAATACATGAATTTTCAAACAAATAGTTAAATTTTTAACTTAAAGAGATCATTTTTTGGACGAAATTGGAAAAATTATATTTTTAATAAAAAAAAATCCATATAAAAGAAAGTTTTAACAAAATAGTCCAATTTTACAACAAATTAGTTGAATTTTTAATAAAATAATTAAACTTTTAACAAAATAGTGGATTTCCTAACCAAAAAGACTTTTTTTAAAGAAAATACATAAACTTTCTAACCAATAGTTACATTTTCAACTAAAAACGACCAATTCTCAACCTAAATTGGGAAAATTATATTTCCAGTGAAAAAAAATCATTTTCTATGAAAAAGAAATTTTTAACAAAATAGTACAATTTTCAAAAAATACATGAATTTTTAAACAAATAGCTACATTTATAACTAAAAAAGATAAATTCTCTATCAAAATTGGAAAATAGTATATTTTTAGTAAAAAAAAAAATAATTTTTCACAGAAAAGGAATTTCTAACAAAAAAGTCAAATTTTCCAAAAAAAAATAGTTTGAATTGTTAACAAAATAATTCAACTTTTAACAAAGTAATTGAATTTCTAACCAAAAAGACAAATAGTAAAATTTTTAACTAAAACTAAAAAATTTATATTTTTAGTGAAAAAAAATTCATTTTTCAATAAAAAGAAATTTCAGCAAATTAGTAAAATTTAAAGCAATAGTTAAATATGAATAAAAATTGGTTGAATTTTAAAGGAAATAATTAAACTTAACAAAATAATTAAACTTTTAAATAAATAAACTTTTAACAAAGTAGTTGAATTTCTGACCAAAAAGACTAAGTTTCAACAAAATAGATAATTTTCAAACAAATAGTTAAATTTTCAATTGAAAAAGATCAATTCTCAACTAAAACTGGGAAAATTATGTTTTTATTTAAAAAATTAATTTTTCAAGGCAAATGAATTTCCAACAAAACAGTCAAATTTTTTAAGAGTAATTAAGCTTTTAACAAAATAATTAAACTTTTAACGAAATAATTACACTCTGTACAGAATAATTAAATTTTCAACCAAATAGTTGAATTTTCAATCAAAATTAGAAAAGTTAATTTTTCAGCGATAACAATTAATCTTATAAGATAAAAAAAATTTTCCACAAGACTTTTAAATTTCCAACCAAAAAGTAGAATTTTTAACCACATTGTTGAATTTTGGACTTACAAAGAAGAATTTTCAACGAAATGGTCACATTTTCAATAAAAGAAGATTAAACTTCGAAGGAAAACAGTTAATATTTCAAACAAAAAGAAAAGAACGAATTTTAACAAAATAATTAAACTTCTAACAAAATAGTCAAATTTTTAACCAAAAAGACTAATTTCACTGGTCAACAAAATGTGACCTATGTGCTCATGGAATAAGTTATGTCATTTTCAAAGTAGTTTTTTGTGCTGAATCCGAATCTGGCCTCCATTTCTCTGCAGCACGTCAGGTTTTCTAAATTTTTTAGATCAAATTTTTATTTGAAAAATTACAAATCAGGAGATAGAATGCTGTAAAAAGGTTTTTCAATAAAAATAAATATATATGATTCCGATGCATTTTTTAATGCCAAATCCAACGGCGAGCTAGTTTCTGTGATATATTACACGGTTGACGAGATAATCTAGAAAAACTTTTTAAAAAACTGCATATCTAGCTAAAATTTTTTTTTCCTACTGCTGTAGGTGTCAATCTTTTCCTTTTTCCATGCCGAAGAAATTTTAATAAATTTAGCGTTTAGGCTATCACCGTTCGAAAGATACATAGCAGAGAAGTTGTCTCTTTCTACGGAATTGCCAGTTTGACGGCAAGCACGTACTTGAGGCGAAGCATTGTACTGTAACTAGTATTTCATCGTACAACAATCTTGAGTATCTGTAAATTTTACATTATTTACAAAGTGTATCATTTTTATAGTGTTAACAGTATACAATTCTTTGGGTTCTTGAGCAGGTTTTAATCACGCAGGCGTTACACGTGTGCTGTGCACGTGATACAAAGGATCGGTTAGGGGAAAGTGTACATAGCGCATGCGCCACTCCCCTCTACTATAGCGCATGCGCAACTCCTGTTTACTTTGTCACATGCAGAAGCTCTGAGCTCTTCTGCGTATCGGGCTCCGTGCTGTTTTCATTTCATGCTAGATCTCTGCCGAGTCACATGCATGCTACCTATACTCTAGGACTAGAACTTATTCCTATTAGACCTTAATTTACTAGCGCTGATTGTGAGCTATTATTGGACACTCATTTCGCAACAATTGCAAAATAGAGCGTAGTTGCAAAAATCATTCCGATAGCTTCTGCTGCGTTTGCGGTGTTTTTGTCCCACAAAAACAGAGGCAAAAAATTTTTTCTGCAATGCGCAAAGGTTACGAGATTTTTTCAGATAAAGGCCGAAAATGAAAAAAATATTGGATGCTAAACAGTTGCTGCTCGACTTGTGCCATTTCATTGAGGTCAGTATATCGAGGAAATTTCGATAATATCTTCACTTTCTCTTCCCCTACTTTTTGGAGAGAACCCCTGAACCATATCGATAATTGTTATTTCTGTTCCAAAAATGTTGAAGGCTACTCATTGAGATGCAAGGACTCCATAGGTTACGCTAATGTTTCTTCCGTGACGTAAGCTGCATCTGACAGTAAAGAGTATCTGCTGGTTGATTCCACAAAACGCAAAGAATAAGAAATCAATTCTTTCGATAAAAATCAAACTATAGAACATAAGCCGAACAGAAACTTGACACAATTATTCGATCAAAAAGAATTAAATAATTTGATGAGAGATCTGCATTTATCTAAAAATGAGGCTGAAATCTTAAGCTCTAGACTCAAAGAAAAAAAATTAGCTTTAAAAAGATGTAAAAATCTTTCATTATCGAAATCGAGAGAAAGATATAACTTCATTTTTTTCTAGCCGAGATAGTCTTATTTATTGCAACGATGTAAATGAACTAATAAAGGCCATTGGTCATGAATATCAATTAGAAAATCAGCGTTTATTCATTAATTTGAACAAATACAGATTGAAAGCTGTTCTCTTGCACAACGGAAAGGAATAT
>JAUELO010140363.1:0-17110 GCA_032357855.1 Amphibolips quercusostensackenii | reverse complement strand
TAACAATGACAACAACCCTAAAGCAACTATTTCAATTTCTTATTTTCGCCGAATTTCACAGAACATAAAAAGACCTTTAAACGAAATTGACAATATTAGAACGGTTTTTAGAGTAGACACTGAACTTAAAAAATTTGTAAAACTAGGGAAAGACAGACTTGACACTTTAGACCAATTCAATTTAATATACATAATTTTTTGTCGTTGTGGAAAAACTTATATTGGACAATCAAAACGTCGGCTGAAAATCAGAATCAAAGAACATAAAAATAACATCAGATTAAATAAAAAATATCATTAGGCTATAAATCAACATTTAACGCAAGAACATCATGAGGATTGTGATTTTATAAAATTAAATAAAGTTGAAATCTTACGTATTCGACCTAATTAATATAAACGTGCTTTTTCTGAAATTGTTTTTATTAAGAGAGAAGGTACAAATTTCATTGACTAAGTGACCGATTTGGACTATTTTAGTACCTCCTATAATAACATTGTTGAATTTTCAACTGAATAAAAGAGTGGGCGGGGCATACTGGCTCCGTCTACTCAGACAAATTTGTTATATTTTACCATATTTATGAGTATTAGTTTCTTCAGGGAAAACACAGTTTCTTTAGGTATGAAATTATTCCCAATTATTGCATTAACAATTTCTATTTGCACTCTGTTTACACCTTTTATGTATTTTCGAACCTAACCTATTATATATTTCTAGTCTTACTTACAAGCTTTTTAAAACATGGAAATCACACAAAAAAAGAAATTTTGGACAATATCGCTTTCAACAATTTAAAAGTATTCTTATTTTTATATTTTAAATATAATTTTGTACATTATATTGTTTCATGTGAACAATTTTTGAAACATATTTAATACAGATCTGACGGTTGAAGCCAGCTGTGGTTCCGAAACGTAATCGATTCGTTTTTTTAAATAAAGACTTTATACTATTAGTTTGAAAGATGTATTATTTAGGTTCTTTTCTTAAATTTTTAAATGAAGAATTCTTAATAATTTGCAAAACAGAATGCAAAAGAGTCATTGGAAAGATATTCTCAGTTAATCCTGTAAAAAAATTGAGCCCATTTGTTGAAAAATGTCCAAGCTCTACATTTTTTAATAAAATAGTTAAAATAATTATTACTTCCTAGTAATTAACCAAGCATCATCGAAATAAGTCATCGAAAATATATTTTTAGTTGATTTCGTTTTCATGGATTATAAAAAAGCCAAGAATAAACACATCTTTAAAATTTTTTAAACATCTTTTAATTCTATAAATAATTCTAAATTAAATTTTTTCTAAAAAAATAGCATAGGATGAATTTATATTACCAATTTTTAAAGATTGCAATAATAGTTACAATTGGAAGGACGTCATATTCTTTGCAAATGTAATTAAAGTTTAATAAAATTCGGAACGTTCCTAATTTTGTATTGTTAGTTAAAATTAGAAGGATGTAATTGTCTTTGGAAATGTTAATGAAATTAAAATAAAATAAATTTCTAAATGTTCATAATTTGTATTGTTTATTATCTCATAAAAAACATTATTATCAAGAAAGTGAGGTTACATAATTTTAAATAGTAATATTAAAAAAGTGAGCCTATATAATTTTAAATAGGAACATTAAGAAATAAGACAAAATATATTAATTGAAATTGTAATTTTTTTTTAAGTAATTAGCCTAGGATGAAAACTTATTTTCAATTGCTGAAGATTTAAAAGACATTTTAAATCGGAAAGAAGTCACAGTCGACGAAAATTTAAAATTAAATGCAAAAAACAAAAATGAGACCCAGTCGAATTCTGTACGATCACAGTAACTTATCAGTAATAATAACTCTTCTCATATTTATTGTAAACAGATGCGATAATCGTCGGATCTACGAGGCCAGTGATTTTTCGACTAAGTCAGGCGTTTGCCTAGCTAGTGATATTAGCAAAGCGACTGCAGACCTCATTTTTAATTTAGAATGCAGTATTGTCCATTGCCGGAATGAAAGCAAACTTTAGTTTACACTTACAGAGGGCCCTCTAAATACCGATACTCAAAATACATAAAGTGTATTTTATAATATAACACTGAGGTGGTGCCACGAACTTCCACAATTTTGACATACTTTTTTCAGCAGCTTCGGAATGAATATTATGCACATTTTCGTGCACACATTTTCAAGTACACAATTCTCTTGGATAAACGAAGTTATTTTTGACCAAAATCCTACATAGGGGGTTTTTGAGGGTGCTCTATCAGAATCTGCAACTTACTTTATAAAAAAATTCAAGAACATTATTATTTTTAAGTTGAAAAAAAGGCTAAATTTTTGTATATTTTTTTAATCAATTTTTGTTATTCTTCCTGCAGGTGGATAATCATATTACTACCAGGAATTGCGAAAAAATTTTATAGTGCAAAAATTGCTTAGAATTGCTCAAAGAATACGTATGAATTTTTTGTGAAGGTCCTGGGCCAATTTTGTATTTTTGAATTTTTACAATTTTGGATAACATATAACTTTATAATTTTTTTTCTCGATAACAATAAACTTGGCGAAAAAATTTCATGGAATAAAAAGTGCTATGAATCATTTAAGGAACACATTAGATTTTTTTTCAGAAGTTTCTGAGCTATTTTTTGATTTTTCAAAAATAGTCAAACTTAAAAAATTCAAAATTGACTCAAAACATTCTGAAAAAATTAACACGTATTCCTTAAGCAATTTTAAACAATTCTTGTAATATAACATTTATTTGTTCAGTTCACACTTTTCGCGAAAGAAATCATGAAGTTTAACATCACGTTGTTTCACAAAAATGGTCATTTTGGAAAAACTAAGAGGGGCAAAAAAGTTCGAAACTAGAGTTTTAAAAACGTGAGACATTTCAACCGCGATTTCTGGCGGTAATATGATTATCCAAATGCAAGAAGAATAACATTAATTGAAAAAAAGTTATAAACAAATTTTTACTTTTTTTTGACTAAAAAATAATAAAGGTATTGAATTTTTTTCATAATAATTTGCAGATTCTGAAAGAGCACCCTCGAAAACCCCTTACATAGGATTTTGGTCAAAAAAAATTGGTTTTTCAAAGGAACTGTGAACTTGAAAACGTGTGCATTTGCGCATTAATGGGTTAAGCAGAATAGACTCCAGCAGTAAAAGTAGAAAAAATGTAGTCAATTCCTACTATACTACACTACTAAAACCATATAGTTGATTCCTACTATACCACAATCTTACACAAGAGTTTACTAATTACAGTCAAAGATTGTAATAAAGATATAAAGACCACAATATCGATATAATTAAATTAGTCCTTTGATTTTTATCCATCAGTCTAAATAAAGTCCTTTTTACAATTTTTAAAAATAACTACTACGCTAAATTTATTTAACATTTTTATATGGCTTTGGCTTTCAACTCTTTACTAAATATAAGCTTAGATTTGGTTATCTTATTTTTTGGATTTTACGAGAGATTAAACAGGAAGTCAAAGTATCTAAAATCATTAGTAACGGATTTTAATTTGATAAATTTTTAAAAAAATTCAAAGTTGCAATATCCACATTATACGGGCCTGTGCCTCACGTAAAGATTCAAGTAATATCGCGCCAATTATGGAGAGGGAAGGAAGGACGAGGAGGAAGCCAAAATCGACAGATCCTTCGGTAAGCCCGGTGTAACCGGTCGATTACTTAATCATTCCTAAAAATGATTTTTTCTGTCATTTTTAAATTTGTATTGCTTTTCTCTGTGATTAGTGCACATACCGGCCAGTCCGAAGTTTAATGCTTTGCGGGGACGCCTGTGACTGCAACCTGTATGAACCAGATTTACATTGAGGAAATTCACATTTTTCCTGTGCTTATCATCTACAATTGTTTATTGTGAATCTAAAAAGTCACCTATACTGCTAAGGATTCTGCTAAGAAAAAAACATCTGAGGAGGTTACTGCCAAAAAGGAACATATCCACTTGGGGAAATTTTCCAGGAAGTAAAACAAACGTCGTACGTTTTAACAAATTTTTTTAAAATTACTTTTTTGGTCTAGTATTGTTTAATTAAGCTTCAAAGATATGCATTCTATGTAATGAAAAAAATACTATTACACTTTATTAAATAAAATATGTATTGAACAACTTAGTTTGTCGACAATAAATTATTATCCTGTTTTTAGCGAAAATAACAGTGAATGCAATAGGAATTACAACAGTAAATCAGAAATATAATATTTCTGTGAAGCATAGTTGCTAACAGGCATGCCGAAGAGCAATGCTCACGAACTATTTTGTTTCAGTATATTACCACTTAACATATACTAAGTTACCATCTGCGCATACTAAAACATTTATTTATAAGAAGAGATTGAAAAAAATCCGATATACGTAGTTTGGATATGTGCCTTTTTGAAAAAAAAGGTATGGACTTTGTAACTAAGTGAGGATATGTTCCCTTTTGATTGAGACAAAAAGAAGGCGTTACAGGGAAGTGGATGTTCCGTTTTGACCGGAACACTCAACTATAGGCTCCAAATATACAGGGATTTTTTCATTTTTGATAAAAACTAAATAGCTAGTTCGATGCCGCTCAGCACACAGCCTTAAAAATGAAGAAAAAACTATTTTTTCAAATTATGAATATGTTACATTTTGAAAGTAAATTCTGAACATCAGTGAAAGGAAGAAGAACTATATCATCATCCCTAGAGGTTTCCGTATGGTTCATGTGCTGAAGTAGGCATGTGGTTCTGTTTTATGTTTATTTTTTTTTGGCTGAGTATCCTTTAGAGGCTTTACGCTTTTTGTTATTTGGCAAATTAATTTAGAGATGTGTGAATGCGAGATATTTATATAATTTTAATTGATTGAGGCGGACAGCAACCGAGTCATTTCCGATTTATTGATTATTAGTCAGCTAATTAATCGAGAAGAAATAAATGCGGTTGACTCTCAGTGATGACGCTTAAATAAATTTGAAACGATTTGAATATGACGATCACTGCAAAAATTTGTTAGTATCAAATATTTGAGTCTTGAGGCTGAGTTCGCAAGGGCCATTCATTAGCTTGTGATAATAAAGGGTCAATTTTAGATAAAATAATATCATTGTGAAATTTCTTTAGATAATAAAGACAGTTTTAAATAAGAGACTTCAAGATGTTCGTAATAAGATCACCACCGCCGCGAAGCCGACAACTACAAAGTTAAGTGATTTGACCAAATGTTTAAGTTAAATGTATAATCACATTTTATTATATTTTAATTAGTCTTCTATCTAAATATAAGATTTTATTTCAGCAGGAATGAGAAGCAAATAAATAATTTAACGAGTTAATTTGAAATACTGCAACAAGATGTTCTTAACAGACAAACACTTAAAAAATATTTTTTGATTTAAAGAAAATTTCTTTGAATCAAGGAAAAATGTTAATTTCCTTTATTTTTAAGTTACTTTTGGTTAGATGAAAAACAATGTTAACGAACGAAGAAAAATGCCATTGATTAAAATTTAACAAATTTTTTTTTTGAATTAAAGTTAAAAACTTAAAGAAACGATTTCCTAAATTGAAGAAAAAATTTCTCCTGGCGTATGTAACATCTCGCAAGTTTGAGTGCGCATAGGGTGAGTGGCTATTGAATATCGCGCTTCGCGCTCGATTATGTATTTACCTCGCACTAGCCACTTGGACACATTTTCTTTGCGTTCCGTTCCTTTAGGTTTTCACACTTCGTGTTTGACTTCGATAAAAAGAAGCTTATTTGCAAACATTATGAAATTGTCAAAACTTCTTTATATGAAGTGATTTTTAAAGTTTTTATTTTAGACTAAAAAGGAACTTTATTTACTTAAGGTTCTGTTGGCCTTAAGTAAGACCTTCTCATTACAATACTCGTGCTTTGCGCTTGATATGTTATATTTCCAAAAAGATCTAAAAAATTTTATTATTAATCATTTTTAGAAAGAATGAGTAGACTTTCTTTTAATCAAAAAAAAAAAGATTAAAAATAAAAAAATTGTTGTTTCTTTTGGAAAAACGACACAATGTACGAAAAAAATAAAGATAAATTCGTTAAAAACTTATAAAATTATATATTTGGAAATAAAATAAATTAACTTTTTGTGAAAACGACAAAAAATATAATAACATTCAATTTGAAAACGTTTTTCGTCTAAATTATATCTACAAATTTCCTTTGAATTTGCTTGATCCCTGTATCATGTTTTTGGTTTAATTACTTTAGACTTAAATGGAAAGGAAAACTAATTTATCTATTGTTTTATAGACCTTAAGTAATACATTCTTATCCAGACACTCGAGCGTCGCGTTCGATATTTGATTGAAAAATCATTTATGCTTCGCGCCCCACGCACGACTCTGTGCACCCTATAGTCGAAACAAAAAAGTTCGAACGCGCTTACGGCAAGCGATTTGGTCGTTGCGTTTCGCGCCCTAAAATAAATTGATTGCGCGCTTTGCGTTCCAAGTTATATGAACCTTATATACAAATTACTACATTTTAATTTGATTAAAAATTTAATTTTCTACCAAAAAACACTAATTTCTAATAAAATGGTCAAAATTATCGAACAAATATTAAAAATTTTAAATATATTTGCAACCTAATGGTTAAATGTGCAACCAAAGAGATAAATTTTTAACCAACAGTATTAATTTTATACCAAAAAATTTTAATTTCTAACAAAATAGAGGAATTTTCAACCAAATAAGTGAAATTTTTAATAAAGAAGATACGTTTTCAACCAAACATGGAATAATTACATTTTTATTTAAAAAAAGTGATTTTCACAGAAGAAAAATCAGAAAGAAGAGTTGAATTTAAGGAATAAGCATTTTCAATTACAATGATGAATCATCAACCAAAAAGATTAATTGTCAACAAAGTAGTTTTACTTCCTACTATGTAGCTGAAATTAGGGGCCGTACCAGTTTGGTTACGCAAAATTGTTAGGGTCCGTAAAAGAAAATATGTTGAGGCCCCTAACAAGAAATCTGAATGATTTCGAATAAATGTGCGAGGCTCTCGTTAGGGCCCCAATAGGGCATTTTTTGCAATTAAATGCCGTTTTTGTTTTTCCCATTGACAAAATAAGTTCAATATAGCGCGAGAAGTTCTTCTAAACATTAAAACAATTTCTAAATTATATTTTGAAATCCTTCTCACTTCATCTTGCTTCTTTCTTCTCACTCCAACCTCTTTCGGAACAGGTCGGAGTGATTTTGGAGTACACCAGTGCAGAGAACCGAATACGCTTTAAGACCTTTCAACAAAATCATCACAAGCTGAAAATGTAAGAAAAGAAAGATTTGTTTCTAAATGTTTTGCAAGTAATAATTTCACTTCTTTGAATTCAGGATGTCAGGCGCGTGCGATCGGCGCCCTTGTCAATCGTTAACTGTCGAATCAACTGTCGAAGTGACGCCACCCTTCACTCACCCGCACCCCTCTCACCAACCCATCACTCTCGTCAGCTCATTGGAAAATTCCATCATTTTCCGAAGGGTCTTTTCAGTGCTAGCTCGTGAAGAGCGTTCAACCCGACTTACAAATTTTGAATCTAATCCATGTCTGCGCGTTTACGGCAGTATTAGAATTTTAAAATTGAATATCATTGTAACGTGACGTATTTATTTGTAGGTTAGGTCCAAATTTCTTAATTTATATGCACTATTCTATGAAATTGATAGTTTCAGGTATCTGCAAAGTAGACAGTGATAAAAAAATACAATTTATGTATGAAAAGAAATTACGAATACTGTTTCAATATATAAAAAATATATAAAAAGGGATTTTTGTGAACGAATTTTTACGCGTCTTTACATGCATTGAAATTTGGTTCTCTTTTTTTTTAACAAAATAATTAAATTAAATCATTTTAGATTATTCGCATAAAATAATATGCAAGTCATATTATTAAAGTTAAATAAATATAAACATCATAATTTGTTCACATGTGGCACGCATGTGACACAATGACCTAACCCATAATCGTCATTCAAAACTTTCTTTTTCGCTAATCAGCTAAAAGGTTTATTTTAATCTGAGTACTTACAGCTAGCAATCTAACATGAGAAGAATTATTTACTAAAATTTGCAAAGTTTCTGACATTGGTCAAAAATTTTCAAAAAACGGCTCCAAATGTTTGTTTGCATTACATGTTGTTAACGCAGAGCGTGTACAGTTAGAACGAATGAGTTCAAGTCCGGCATAAATAGAGCATTTCATACCTCAAATTCTGCCGCATGAAATGTTAGCTTGTCAGATTTATTAATTATTTTGTTTCGTATTAATCTTAATTAAAAGGGTTGCCATGTTCGGACAACAATAAGTCCGGAGGAGGGGCGCCCTGATAAGGGTAAGCGGTTAGGGCCCCCAATATAGCCCCAACATTATAAGGGACTATTATGGCAATTACTGCAGGGGGGGGAGGCGTGAATGATTGACGAAAAATGTAATTCATATACCTGTATGGTCCCTAATACTTTTGAATTAATCAAAGTTTATTAAACATCCAATTGTAGTACAGGCGTATTTACAAAATACGTTTAGAATACTTGCAGAAATAACTTTAAAAAAATATATTTTTTATGTCTGGGTGGATAACAAATTTAATAAAGAAAAATTTTCAAGACGTAATATTTAAATAATAATCGAAAACTACAAAATTTCCAATGTTCTCGTAATAAATAGTTGCAGTAGAGCGGAAGCAAGGCTGCACTAATGCCTTCGAAATTTAATATTCGATATTTTAACTGCACAGGTTATTATTTGACGTTTTCAGTACTAGCAAACGTGGCCTAATTGTATTTAAATCCTTTTGAAGAAGCAGCATTCGTCGCACTGCCATTACCTTCACGTGTCGCTAGCATCCAATTACAGACGAAAGGATTCTGCAAAATGTGACTTGGAAGTTTAATTAAAAATTCCACCTGTCGGTCATTATGGTTACTTTTTCAAGTAATTTACGCGCTGAACTTTCGTTATTTGTTCTAGTGTTATAGATTTTTATAGCACCTTCTCATTAAATCATTGCATTCATCTATTATTACGTTTCGACGAAGAAATGAACCTATTGTCCTTTGTTTTTAACTAAATACTGCTACGCGCAACAAATCTTATTAGTCGGACAAACACATTTTTTTAGCGTATTCAAATTTGTTGTTTTCTGCCAGTTTGGATTTTTATAGATGACCGTTGAAGAAAGGCTGTAAATCGAAAAAGAAGAGTACTAGATAGCATCTAGATTTTTGTACAACTTATTTGAAAGTAGCTATCAGCCCTTTTTTAAACTGACTAACGAAATTGAAATATAAAATATTCAATTATAATCATTAAATCTTTTTTTTAATTGAATGTATGTGTAAGTGTGTGTAGTATGTTCAACTAAATCAGATGTTCTATTTCTTATAAATAATAAATTAAAATCGACTTTACCTACATATTTTAGTAAATTCTGGGGTTATTATCGCTTTCACTTTTGATAACAAAATCAATTCTCAAGCAAAGATCTTTTGTTTAAATTAAAGAAAAATATAATTTAATAATACAAAGTATCGTTTTATGATATATATATATATATATATATATATATATATAATATTATACGATTTATTATTTCTGTCTCCATTGACGCTTCTATGTTTCGCTCGCTTTTTGAATGTTCATTGTTTCGCGACTTTTGTTATTCGTTCAATATAACAGTTTATCAGTATACATACAGTCATACATAAAAATTCCTCATCATTGATTTTCAAGTTATTTATATAACACTTTAGATAGAAAAGAGCAAATTTTAAAAAGCGAGATTCGAAATTCGAAAATGATTCACTTTTAATTAGCTTGTTTTAAAATCCTTATTAAGGAAAACTACAGTTTTTAACAAAGTTTAAAATTTCTTAATTTTTAACGCTTTAAGTTAAAATTCATCAATCGATAAAGATTTTTAAACAAAATAATAATTTTCATCGTTCTTGAAACGATTAAACTTTAAAGATTTACAATATTAAAAATTATTTGAATTTCAACAGTTTCAAAGTCAACAGTTTCAAAGGGTTTGAATCTCAAATATTAAACAGTATTAATTTCAAATATTAAAATTTTTCGAGCAATTTTACTATTAAATCTTTGAAAATCAAAAAATATTATATTAAAAGCCTGGGTAGTCAGCTTATAAATAAATAAATTTAGATTTATATATTTTAAATCGTTTAATTTAAAGTTTAGTCATTTTTCAAGTTTTTAAATTCTAAACATACCAAATAGTCTAGTTCTTTAAAGTCTTTGAAATCATAAAACAATAATTTCTCAAGTTAGGCATTAAAAACTATAAAATTATAGAACTGGGCATTTCGGATTACATTTCTTTCAATTGAGATATGTGCCAAGATGTTAAACATATCAAACTCAATTAAAAAAAAATCCTAATTGAAAAGTTTGAAATTGTGCAATTTAAAGCATTGGAATCATATATAGTAATGATGTTTTTTATAACCTATTTAAAAAAAAATTTTTTTGGTGCAATATCTTAAAATTGTCCGATTTTTTTTCAAGATTTAAAAAAGCGACTCATTAAAAATTGAAAACTATTTCCTTGGAAAATTTTAGGAATAAATAATAATTCTAAAAGCAGTGTCAAAAAGCATACGTTTTGGAATAAAAAAGTTGAAAATTGTGTTGGTAAAAATGACTAATTTCTTTAATTTTAAACCTTTACTTTTTTACAGTATTGAATTTTCATGCTGTAGGCTTCATCATAAAGTTTTCCCTTCCATATGTAAGTTTTAATCTTTCAATTAAAATTAAAATGGTTGATTTTTAAGAGTATAGTTGACAATTTAACAGTTATGACCTTTCAAACGATTTTATTTGACTAAAATTAATTAAAAATTTAAATGTTTTGAAAACACTTCGAGCATAAAAAAGTATTTTTATCACAATTTTTGGCGACATTTTTTTATCAATGTTAAGTTCTGAATCGTTTCACTTGCAACATTCTGGAGTAGACATTTTTTCAGTAATAAGGTTTCCCACATAAATTTATCTTTTATTTTAAACGTTTATTTAGAATAATTAAATTCATAGGATTTATAAGTGAAAATATTTTATTTCAAACGGTGAAAATAAAGCTGAATCTATATTGTGATTTCAGAAAAATTTTTCTAATCAATTTTACTGTTACATAATAATTTTTAAAATGAAATAACAGTTTAAAATTATAGAATTACAGAAGCTTTGACTTCGAAACATTCAATTTAGTTTTAAATTTCAAATGATCAAATTTCAATAGCTTTAAATTGAAAACTGTTAAAAATTCAAAAGTTTCCAGTTTTTAATTATTCAGCTTAAAGGCTTTTAATTTTAAATAACACAAGTTCAATTAAATTAAATTTTAAATAATCCACTCTTTGAAACTGAGCCAGTGAAATTGTATCTGGTTGAATCAGTATTTGTAAGTGTTACTGAACATACCAGTGACATCAAATGATAGATTCAAAGAGTGACATAGCGCTCTACGCGGCCAAGCCATGAACCTTCATTTCTCGAGTTAAAACGAACTTTAGTTTGCACTAGTGTTTGTGCTTAGAAATACTCGGAGTCTGGCTGCAATAAGCAGGAGAAAAAAAGTCTTTCGCTTAATAGTGTGGACGCCCCCCACTACTTGGGTTTGACTTCGGGCCACGCAAAACGTTGATGTTATGACGGACCTCCTCAAAGTTAGGCCCCATTATATTGCACTCTGCTCTTTATTTATTGTTGTCAGCGTTAAGTGCAGATTTTAAAGGCTAATTTTTCAAACGTTAGCACAAGAGTGATGAATGAAAAGTGACATACCTAATTAGCTGACGGACGACAATATTCATACGACTAGATGAACTTTTTAATGACGGAATTTTACTGAGTGAACTAGTGAAATCTCACTGATTGCCAGTGACACACTTGTTGCTTTTTTTAACTAGCGACATTTAACTGCAAATAAGTTAGATTTCACTGGTTTATTTTAAGAGACAAATTTTCAAAATGAAAATCTAAAAATATTCAAATTCTAGCGTTTTTAAATGGTACTATTTTAAAATTTTTAATCTGAAATGCGCGTGCGTTGAGCGCGCGTACATTTCCGTCTAGTCATGTTTAATTTTAATGGACTAATCAAGGTAAAACCAAACTTCGGCCTGAGAATATATATTTTTTAATAATTATACAACAAAGCTAAGTTTTGATTGCATAGCTACCGTAAGTTTATAATAATCTCGTAAATCTTACTCAAACAATAGTTTTTTTGTACACGGAAAATAAGAGATGGTGAAGGGAGTATTAAAATTGATAATTACTAAATATGTATCAGAACCAATAATTAACATGTATGCATGAACAGGTTGATAAAATCTTATGCTAAGAATAATGGGATGATTACAAGCCAGAGTAACACCGTGTAATTATGACACTCAGATAAGATATTATCTTCTTCCTATATATGTTTACTAGTTTTAAGTATCTCTTTCGATGTAATGCCTCCATTTATTTGAATAAGGGTATTAAGCACAATAAAATAATTTTACCTTATGTGTACTTCAAACTATTTATTTTAATATAGAAAAAATTATGATAGTGCTAATTTTTTTAACCTTGTGAGAAATTTCAGTATCAGTAGCCTAGTTTTTTAAGGACGAATAGATACTACTTTTTAAACATCCAAAATTACTCTAATGTAGTTGAATTATAAAAGAATTTATAATTTGTTATACAATAAACAAGTAATACCAAACATTTCATAAGATATCATACTTCACGGAACCTAGTATTTTCTCATGATTTAAATTTGCTCTTCTCAGTGAATAATCAATCCTTCTCATGCATGTTATTAAAGAAACTTTGTTGAAAGTATAAATAGGTCATGTTCAGTAAATGAATTTTAGAAAAACATACGGAAAACTTAAACGCTCGTAATTTTTAATATTTTAGTTTTTAATTTTTATCGTTGAAAGAAAACAAAAACTTGTAGTAAAATTGCATATAAACTGTTAATTTTTATTTATACAGTGCGAATGCAAAAATATCTTAACTTCAAGTCAAACGTTAAAATTTTAATTCCCAAACGCTTATTTGTATTATAGATTGTTTAACTTCATCAACGCTGCAGTTTAAATATTCCCGAATTTTCAAGATTTAGAAATTATGTAATTTTGCATGCGTGATTGAAAATTGTTAACTTTATAAGAGTTTAATTAAAGCAGTTGTTGATTCTGTGCTCTTGAAATTAAAATTTTTTTTGATTTCGAACTCTTTTAACTTTGAATTCCTCTACTGCAAACACTTGCATTGGGCATATCATACAGTTGAAGATTTATGTAATTCACACTGGGACCATGCTTTACCGAAACCTGGTAAATTTTTTTATTTGAATTTTTAATGTATGTACGCTGTTAAAAATATTTTGAAAAACTTATCAGATCGAATTTTGGCGACCTTGATATTTTACTAACATGAAAGTTCTAAATAAGTCGGAATCGGAGTGTTTCATTTTGTTTGAATAAATCTCGAATTGTTTAGAATTCACTATAAAATCTTTGGAATTATTTAGCATCCCGTCAACATAGAAATTACATTTTCAATTAAATATGCTGGGAGGAAAAATTAAAATCGGGTATATTTTGCCAGAAACCAATACTCAACGTTTCTTATATGCATGAAGAATAATCAAATATACTGGAAAACTTTAGTTTCGATGGACTAAAATTTTATTTGTGCCTCCTGTTTACTAATGTGTTCTTTTGGGTATATGGAATTTTGCAAAGCTTTTCGTTCGATAACCGAAGTTAAGCAAGGGCTGCTGTAATAAAAGGGGTGTATTTTTAAGCTGCCACCTCTCTCGAATTAATACCAACAAATACTACATTTTTTTTTAAGACATGAGATGAAAAACTGGATTAAGACCCTTTTTTTTCTCTTCTTCGACGCAGATTATGCAATTAAAGCTATTCAATTTTTAATGCTTGGTTTCAAAATGTTAATTCTTAAAGCAATTATAATATAAATCACCATAAAATACTAAATTCTTACATTTTCATTACTGATATAGATGCCGAAATTGTAAACAGTAAAATTGATTTCTGTCACTCAAAATAATTTTTAAGTGCTACGCGCCTAGGGTTCAATTCACTGTAAATGAAATAATAACAAAGGTACAACGAATTTTGATTAAAATAACCTTCTTTCCTTTTTAAATTTTGTTGGATCATATTTAGAAGTCTAAAACTGATCAAAATTTAATAACTTAATATATTTCAACAATCTATGTATGATATCTGAATTCGAAATGCAAGTAATTAAATCGTAATCTATGTAATTAAGTTCCATTTAGAGGTCCGCTCTACGGAGTAGGCATTCCATTTGGAGGCGATTTCGAGCAACGTAGCATTTCCACTCGAGGTTCACCGGAGATTCGATTTGTTTTAATCTCGGATTCTACTAGGGAAGTCTATAACCAAACGAAGATCCTAGACACATTGCACCCTCAATTCCAATATGGCATGTCATGTATGTGTACTTAGGCCACGAATTCTGCTACGTCGAAAGTTACATGTTAAGGCTAGGTCCTCTAGTTTACCGCAATCAGCACAAAGTTAGACCAAGCTCCTCATGCCTTGCTCATACGACCAAGATTCTAACTCCTTCAAAGTATCTCCAGAACTACAATCTTCCCTTCAAGCCGTAGTGCGCAATAACTCTATATTTCCCTATTATTCACTTATAAATATTAAGAAGACATGAATCTCTATACTATTCTCATGAGCTTTAACGAATTAATTATTTCACAAGTTTTAAACAAACCAAAACGGTTAAATAAGCCAGTTGTTAAGGCCATGTCATACTAACTTCAAAATAATTTTTCGAAATATTTTTTATAACAACTCGCGTCCACAAGAATTACGATATTGACTTGAGAATTTGGAAAATTTACAGAAATCGGGAAGTATACAAACCTGCATTCGTGTGGACGCAAGTTGTGAAAAAAGATGTGTCGAAAATTTATTTTAACGTTAGTATGACATGGCCTTAATACCATAGTATCAGCTAAAATAGCTGAAGCAAAGAAATAATCAATGCAAATAATCGTCTAACAATTACTCATAGTTTTCATGTTTTTATTGGTGATTAAATTTTTCACCGATTACTTGTTTTTATCGTTTTTTGTTTTAGCAGTTTTAACTTAACGTGGCCATAGGTAGGATGTACCGCGGCTCTACTGGGAGCCAGTGTCATTTTCGTAGATGGCAGTTACCCCCAGTAGGACACTGTTGCGGTTGTTCAACCTTTTTAAAATTATATACGCATTAACCTAATTGAGGGGTCCGGATCTGTATGAAAGCTCGAAAAATATAAATGAGAACAGCGGCGGACTACGGCCTACTACAGTTAAAAATAAATGACAGCAATAAATGACAATTATATTATGTGTTATTTTCATGTTTTATTACGACTTAGAAAACATAATGAAAAATCCCTGGAAACACTATTAGGAAAAACTATCTAATCGCACGCATCGAGTGGTGATCAACGAAGCTAAACGCATTAGAGCTTCGAGGTATCAGACAGGCACGAAGGGTCAGAGCATTGGAGCAAGAGTCGAGAGAGATGCGAAAAAAAACACCTCCAAACTTTGGGATGCAGAAAATTCAGTTTTGATCAAGGAAAATTTTTTTTTTTTCGATAGGGGAAATCTACATTTATCACAATCATTAAAAACCGGAAAATCTATTTTTTCATCCTGAGGCTGGTTTCTTCATTCCACGTCACATTTATATAATTTCAAACAAAAAGGTTAAACAGCCTTTTCAGTGTCCCGCTGAGGGCAACTGACATCTATATAAATGACACCGGCTACCAGGAAAACTGCAGTAAATCACACCTATGGCCACGTCTCATGACTGTGTGTGTATATATATAATTAATATTTCCTTATTATTTCTTTCTGAAATAAAAACAAAAATGCGAACATTATAATTCGACGCCTCCATACATTAAGAGTCTATCTCCTAACAGGGCCGTGTATGAGACTATTCTCTATGTTTACACATATTGCACAAGGCGCTGTCACCAGATAGACTCATAGTGAATGGAGGTGTCGAACTGTTAATAAAATCTTTGACAAAAACAAACATCAACTCATCATTTTTAGATATTATTTTCACCTTAATTGATTTATATTCATTTATTATATACACATCATATAAAAGGAAAGTCCAATTTTCGTTCCTTGTTGCATACGATATTTTTTATAATACAGCCCAACTCCGATCGAGGCATCAAGGGTGAAGCGCTTGTTTGAAAATTTTTGGAAATTTATCGATAATTCTTCATAAATTACCGAAACCTCCAAATAAAAACAAAATTTTTTGATACGAGGACTTATAGAAAATTTTAGTTATGTTGTGAATGTTAATTTTTTTTTGAAAATCTGGAAATTTCTGGTGATTCTAGTAATTTTTAAAATTTTTGTAATTTTAATATTTTGGAAATGTCTGGCAGTTTATGAAAATGTATCGGTCATTTAGTTTAACTTCAATTATCGACGAGTTGACATGAATCCCCAACATTTTTCAAAATTTCCGGAAATTTTTGATACTTTATGGAAATTTAACGGTCATTGATGTTTTCTTTGTTCATTGAAAAGTTTACATAAATTACTAATTTTTTCATAATTTTCTAAAATTTTTGATAATTTATGGAAATTTATCGGTCCTATATGGTAAGTCATCCTAATAAATTAATTTTTAATGTAACTACTATATATATATAAAAATTTGAACTAATAGTCAACTATCATTTATGTTCTACATTTTCTTTATCATACAGATCCTACTTGATTTATAAAAATGAGCATTCCTATGATATTCAAGAACCTTTATTAAACACGTCTTTCAACATTTTTTTGATTTCCTGCGAAATGTAAAAGACAATCTGATAAGGAAATCGGTCTGCTTCCGAAACGTCATTATTATACATGCTGAGTGAATAATCTGGAAGAAGTCGATGAAATAAGGCTTTGTCTAACACCCACGTCGAAAGTACCACTTT